>KK499795.1:1660345-1860038 GCA_000688715.1 Glossina pallidipes
AGCATTCACGTCATTTTGCATCACTATGAAAATGAATGCTATAGCATTCACGTCCGCGAACGTGTTAAAAAGAAAAATGAAAACATAGTAAACATCTTCGAATTGATACGCTGTTTACAGGAATCGGCTAATGGAAAATAATGAACCGTATCCGGTATTTTTCTTGATATTTTCAATTCTTCATTGATCAAAAAAACATGGAAACTTATTTGCGAACTTAGTAATGTACTAAGATGGGCTGCATTTAATCCAGAATTTCGTGTGGGTATTCTCACCAGCTACACCAATAAATGAATTGCGGCAGCGCTTTTCTTAGAAAAGTGAAGCACCATACGCACATATTACGATATTTATATTCTTATCTAAAGCCAATTCCTTGACAAGAGTAACCACTGTCCAATATAGCTATATATTGGACTATATTGGACCGTTATAGAACTAATAGTTATGCCAGTAAGTTCGCTGTATTTTTTTGATAAACTATAATTTTATTTAGATTCCACTTGCCGGAGCGCTTAGTTGAAATATTTGCCATTATTTTCTATGGTTGTGTTGGCTCTTATCGGGTAGCTTGTGTTAGTCCCACGGTAGGATATCAGTGGTTCTGAAGTGAATAGCGAAGTGATTGAATTCGCACATCTTCTACTTTGCAGAGACGCCGATCTACTAAATACAACTGCATCGAAATGTTCCCAGACCACACTGAACGACAGCATGTAAGCAACCGCAAATTATATCATGGGAACAACAATGTCTAGTTTAAGTATATCGAAAATTTCGGAAAAGATTGGCGTTTATAATGCATTACATTTCAGTAGAGAGAATTTACGAGCACACCTTATAGTTATATATTGGTTTAAAAATAATTTTAAAGGCATATTTTTTGCGCTTTGGGCAAGTTCAATACATGTAGTGTAGCGTGATTAAGCAAATATAATAATCCACCCATAAGCATTTTTCAATTGTTTGACTCAAGCACTGGCAGGCAAATATATAGCGACTTGCCCAAGTTGCTAAGACCCTTTGGCTTAATCTATACTTGTAGCACAGACTACGGGGTATTTCGTAGCCAGCAGTTTTGGTACATATGGTTACTGCGAAATATCTCGTAGTTGGCAGCGAATAAGTTGTTTGCATTTATGTCTGCCTATCGACTGTCAAGTAACTAATCGAATTTAAAAACAGTTTATTACTCCATTAAATTTTTAAGTGATTAAATAAAAAACTAAGAAAATTATTGTTTGATTATATCGATATCGACTAACTAAAAAGATAATCGCTTCACATCGTTGTATTATCGTCTGAATCAAAAAGTAAAAGTTATTTTACCAAAAAAAAAGTAAGAAATTTATATTTGGCTGCGATCGAATTTTTATACCCAATAGCATTATTCTAAAAAACTTTTAAGAAAGCAAACTAAATTTTCATACCCTATTATGCTGGGTGGGCGTGGCTGACTTTTCTATTTTTGTAGAATAAAAGTGAAAATTTATATCGTGTGTCGAACACGTTCACAGCAGTTAAGGGATAGGCTAGTGTTTCTGCGAAATTTGAAGCAGACAGACAGGCAGACAGACTGACACTCTTTAATCGGTTTAGAATCCAATGCTGATCAAAAATGTATACACCTTATAGTGTTCTCTAATGCTAATCAAGGATATATATATATATACTCTAGAAGGTCTCCAAAGATTGCTTCTGGATGTTGCAAACATTTGGCAAACCAAATAATCCTTCGGTGATGGGCATAATAAATTATGTAGTTTAACCATTTTCAATAATAATAGAAAATGCTTCAAAATATTTAAACCGAGATTAATATACTGCCTTCTTTTCATTTAATCGAGATTTGTTTCATCCTGCCATTCATTCTAGTTATAAATAAGTAATACGTCGCTGAGTGTATATAGTGTACTGCACACCGCATCAAAATTCATATTTAAAATCGTATATCTATTGAAAACAAGGACATCACAATTACTCCAGTCGCTGGTGTTTCATTTTATTAATATGAACGAATTATTTTAGGTTTTACACAAGTATTAAATTTAAACATGCCTTATATTGAAGTGTGATGGCATAGTGAACGTAATACATATAGATTTTTATGTAAAAATACAAAGAATATCTCTTTTGCGTATGTATATATATATGTATATATATATATATATATATATATATATATATATATCTATACATGTATGTATTTACATTTGTTTGTTTGTATATAATGTGTATGCAAGTATGTTTATATGTTATTTGTAACAATTATAAGCGAGTGATTGTCTACATGTTTCAATTGAATGGTTGTTACTTCGCTTGAACTCATCGACTGCATGTTCGAGATCTCAAATATCGATATCATATGTACACATAATGTCTGTCTTATATACGTATACATATTATGTATGAATGCAGATGCACAGACGTACGTGTGTGTGTACACACATATGAATATCTTTTAGTTTTTTTCTTTTTTTTTTTTTTACTATTTGTTGTTGCCGTGTTATTTTACTGTAGTGATAACAACTTTTATAACAACAATCGCGTAATTTAATATTGAATTTACAAGCGAAAGCATTTCTGTGTACATATTGATTATAATTTCAACTTATGCTGCTATTGCTATTACTGTTATTGCTCTTGTTGTTGTATAAATTGTTATTTTACCTTCACTTTACATTTCACTAATTTCGTTAAAGTTGATTTCATTTCAAGACAAAAAAAGAAAAAAGTAACTCACAATTTTTTTTTTTTTTTTATTACTATTTTTCTTCTCTTTGGTCACTTAAAAAGTGTGGAAATTAGTGTAATTTTGAAATCACGAATTTTCTGTTTTTATATATCTCGATTGTTCATAAGTATTGTTAAGCCATCATTTTTTTGGCGGCAAACATTTCGAATTTAATATCTCGCTTTACTGTCTTAATGTAATAACAATTATATCGTGCATTGGAGTTGCGTGCGAAACAAAACGGTAAACGCTGGGACCGGACATGTGCGAACTTATAATTGCCGATAAATACAAAACCTGATACAAATCTCTCTTGGTAAGTGAAACAAACAAAATGCGGATTTGCTGGCAAAATACTAAGACCTTTTAAACGAAACCAACTGGAATAACGGTGTTGGTTGACAAGAAAAAATTTCGCAATAACGGAATGAAAGGACAAGTAGAAAGATTTAGAAACATGTTTCTTGTTTTTTTAAATGTTATTATCCGAAGCTCATGTATGACATTGCGACTATCCGATCCTATTCGAAGTATCAATCGTATATTCTCCATATCGCTTGATGTTCAAACCATAACTCCACAATGCCATCGTTTGACACTTTGTATCACGCTTTGTAGATTTTTAGGAATTGGAAAACAATTTAAATAAATTCCGAACTTGACTTGAAGGAAAATTATAGATTCAGCTGAAAGCTCTAAGTGAACTTATGTCGACGATATCATTCACTTCCTCTTTACTTTGATTATATATCACTAAGGTGCACTTTTAAAATTTTCCGAAAATTTATTCTTCTACCTTACACCACTTATGATAGAAGGGTATACTAAGTTTGTGCAGATGTATCCAACATCTAGACGGATTTGAGATAGACTCACCTTTGATAATACTGATCGATTTAGAACCACTTTTCGGATCAACCTAAGATTACCTGCATGCCTATCCGGCTTGTTTGGGGTCGACCTAAGCTTGCCTGCACGCCTATCCGCCTTGATTCTTTGTGTTCTACACAGATACCAATTTTTAAGATATTTTGATGAAATTTCTTAATTAATCGCGTAAATAGTCAACAAGGATTGATTAACAAAAATTATGCGATTTTTTGGGGAGGTCAGCTGGCCGTAATGGTGAAACCTGGTGGAACGCTGCTAGCCCTAATTGACGTAATTGCCAAGAAAAATGAAGGAATTCGTTCCGAAATAGCAGAACTCGCTTAAGAAATGTTTACAGTTCTAACCTGGAAGGTGGTACCTGGTGGTATCGCTTTTAGCGATAGGCATTATCCCTTCCAGTTAGCACGGTTTTCTGCAGATGACTTATTGAACGATTGAAACATATCTAAGAATGGATTCCTTGTAAAATAGCCTTTAAAAACGAGACATTTTACCGAGATTGAATTCGAAAAGTGCTTGAGAGATGCGACATAATAGTAGCCAACAATGAGCAATAACTTGATTAATCGGTTAATTCGTTTTGTTCTAAAATAAGGCATTTTTGGTATAAAAAGAACGAATCGAACTGATTTATACTTCCTACAATACTTCAATGTATGCTTAATAACTTTCCCAAATATTGTCAATCTATTACTTTTCCTTCCTTTCCAAAAAAAGAATTGTCAAAAAAGGTTTTTCTTGAGCGGTTTACCCCCTTAAATCGACTTATCTACTCTCATGCACACACTCAGCCGGTACGTCCATGAAATTATGCAATAGGCAAGATCTTTGCCTTACGTAGTAGTAGTAGTAGTGATCTTTGGGAAAAAATCGTTACTGGCGTGGACAAAAAAGTATATAAATGCAATTAAATCGAATTATTATAAAAATCTTCCTCAATTTTCTTTTTGCTTTAATGCTATACATGAGGTCAATCTATAGTTCATAATGTTATTGTGTAAGTCGACACTCTCAAAAATTGATAACTCTCATGGTATTGAAATGCAAAAGACAAAAAAGGAAAAAGAGAAATAAATCCAATAGATCAATAGGTTAATAGTTTGAACTCAATACCCATATCACCAATGTTGATTAGTCTAAGCATACAAAAAAGGGACAAATTAAGCAAAAACCTTTTCATAATAAGCACAAACAATGAAGAAGAAAAAAAAACATGAAATGAGACAAAAAACGTAGACAACAAAAACGCAGTATCTCAACAATGCACAAGCCACCAGGTACGGATACCAGTTAGTATCTCTACATTAGCAACAGACTCGTAAAGAGTAAGAAACTTGTAATAAAAAACCCAGAAAAAAATCACATTAAGCTGGATACGAATTGCTTGATATTTATTATTCAGATTATGACTGCACTTCGAGAAGTCAGTATCGACCTATCGGGCGAATAAAGACTCTGATGGACTTGAATTCCTCCCGACATCCAAGACAAAACGTATGTAAACTTTACTATATGAAGAAAATATTCCGATTATCAAAAAGAATGCGCAACAAGTAGCAAATCAATGGGGATTTTCTGAATTTTCTGAAAAGATTGTTAACAAGTACAACTCAACAACCATACGGTGTTTCCCAAAACGCATTTGCGATGGTTACAGCTAAAGTGACGAAGTTAATACACTTGCTGATGAGGTGAATGTAAAAATGATGCAGGTTTTCTATATAATAACATTTACCCACTAAACGACTTACTAGGGTAGAAGAAAAAAGAATGATAACTATAGCAACAACAAAATCGTACGAAAAATATCGTAGTGAAACTCGACTTAAAATACTTTGGTATATATTTATCATACTATGGCTTTAAGGGGTGCTTACACAAATATTGTCTTAAAGGTATATGTATGTAGATATACATATATCTATATATATATATAGATATGTACACTTTATACTAAGGCTGGAGAGTACTAAAAAGTGGATATTGCATAATATCCTCCAACTTGTTTCAATTGCATAGAAGCAAAAAACAGCAAAAAAGCAACTACGTTTTAAATGAAGTGAAACTCACTCATACAGACGATGGTTTTTATTTTTTTTTTTGTTTCTGTAACGACAGAAAAACGACTTTTTACAAGATAAACAAAATTATACAGAGTTCAATAAGTGGTATGGGAAAAATATCACATATTTATCTACACTAAAAATCAATAAATCTAAGCCAGCAGTCTGATTTTTATAATTTATCTACCAATGAATGCAGGTTAAGTTAATTAAGTTATCTGTGGAAAAAACAAATATAATACCAAGTATTAAAGAAATATTATATTAATCAACCCTTTCTCCCTGACTGATGATTAACCTAAGGCATATCCAGGACGAGGATCAGGTAAATGAGTAAATGACTTTCTAAGTGTTTCTGGTTAGTTTTTTGGCAGTGTCCTGCCGGAGTTGATCATGATATGTTAAATTTAAAACGTGCGATTGCTTCTTTGCGGCAGATGCACCAAAAGCAACACGTTTCAGTGATTTTTTTGCTTTTCAGTAAATATTAATTTGAAGACGCCATGCGATTTTTTTTTAGTAGTTACATATGCTTTTAATAATATCCGTACGATCCAATTATCTTTCTCTCCAGCTCAGAAAAATTGCGAAAGAAAGCGTTTTTGCTTAAATGGATTTCGATCATTTTTGTACTTGAGAAGGGAATTTAGTGAAAAAAATTGATAAAATGTATATTGTTTTCAGGCTTCTTCAGCGTTTCGCAACTGCGTATCAGCCGAGGCATGCGCATCGATCTGAACAAGGGGTGATCAGAAGGTGCTACGTCTGGTGAGTACGGTGGGTGCGTCAGAATTTACATTCAACGAGAATTATTCATTAATACTAAATGGAAAACTATTATGTTATCTAGAGAAGGGTCAAAATCATCGAATTTAACCCTTGTGTATCAAAATGCACACATTACAACAACAACAACATTATACACTTAATAACTTACTCCAAAATTGTTATTGTGCTATGTTTGCTTCAATGCAGATAAAAAACCTTTTAAAAAATACTGAGTGACTGAGGGTAATCGCAGCTTGGGGTTGCTGAAAGTAGAGTAATTTTTCGGAATATATGTAAAAAACCAGCTGTTTGTCAATTTAAATTTTAACATACGAAAGTAAATGCCTTAAAATGTATAAAATAATTTTTTCCATATTTTATATCCTTCCTTCGTTAGGCTCTTTTATCACAAGAGAGAAACTTTTGGAAAAATATTATAACCCAAAGTATCGTGAGCTTAGCGCGATTTTAAAGAAATGGCGTTGATTTTAATTTTCTTTTCCGCTATCTAAAAAATGCTTCGTAGAAACGAAATTGTTGATCACCAAAATATCTTGTTTTAGAGGCTGAATTTAGATATAAAAGGCATTCGCAGAATTATACATCGATCGGCCTGTCAACCATAGAAACTATGAGACTAGAAACAAAATTCCACCTTATATGACATAGACACACACCGAAGTCTTTTTATGTATGAATAAATGTACTAATCGACAATTAAACCTCGCTCTTCGTTAACAAGTTTGTAAGCCGTTTGTTGTCACTTTCAGTTAATAAGAATGTTATAGAAGAGAAGAAACGATGGATTAAAAATGTTTGCCTTTGGTTGAGGATACATCGTTCTTCTATAACATTTCGTGGACCCCTCTTCGCTTGCTGCTACGACTTTGTCTCATTTGGCCACATCGCGAGAATACGGTGAGGAAGACAGCAGTTCGAAATTTAACTCATGCAATTTGGCCCGGCAGGAGCACGTTGATGTCTTTGCTTTGCTGTGCGTATGCACAGTGTCTATGTGAAAAAAGTTTTCTCATCGCCAAATTGTCATGCAATATAGGGTGTACACCAACTTCGAACACATTTAGGATAACGGCTATAGGAAAATCGATTGTGGTGCCCACTATGTTCAGTCAGAACTGTAGCCCTGCGGCTGTGCTGTAAAATGCGATACGTCATGCAATATTCTGAGAACAATCGCTTATACCATCGTGTTAAGGGAACATTTTTAAAAATCAATGAAGCTATAGAAGCAAAATGCACAGGAAATCAAAGGAGAAGTAATTGCATTATTTTTTATGCAATTTTGTAGAGAATAAGCAAAACTAGGCCCATAAGAGTTTTTTTTAGTATTCATTAGATGGCAGCTTTCATAAGCTAACACCCGTTTTAACCTAAAATTGATATTGGAGAGCTTTGCTGTTCTGCCTAAGAATACGGCATTTGACACAATGTCACAGAAACGATTACCATGAGTTCAACCAACACACGAAACTACAATACAAAATTTGAATTTACAGGCTACCGAATAACTTAGTAGATCATATGCTCGCGAGATATGAACTCGCGACCACTGAGATGTTAGTCGCGACCTTTTGCCTACCTTAAAAAAAAAAAAAACACCATTGTAAATGGTAAACAAGCGCAATGAAAGGTATTACTAGAAAGTTCATCCCTTTAAAAATATATTTCAATACCGGAAATTATTGATCGATGTATTTGGACAAAGAAATGAAATATTAGTTCTCCTTGAGAGAAATGCCAATTTCATTTATTGACTGTTGTTACGGGTTATTTTATTTTTACTATTAGTACTATTTCTCTAAACTATTAAAAATCAATTTATATTCATTTGCACAAGGAATTCATATTTATTTTTGATTCGAAATAAATTTATATTGAATGGCAAGGCAGTAATAATTTCTAAACATGAAGAGAAAAGCAAGTAGAAACATTATAGTGGGACACACCCTATGCAACCTATACAGCTTTGCTTGATACAGTTATTCATATAACGACTTTTCAAAATAAGGTGTTATATGAAATGCGTTCGAAAAAGTGGACCGATTCGGGTCAAAACATGCCGGTGTACTCAAAAATTACGACTTGCAGGTTGAATGAAAAAAGAAGGAAGGGACAAGCGTAGATCGGTCCGAAAAGTGATTCTGAACCAACAGGTATCATAGAACATGGCTCTCTGTCAAGTACTTTTGGATGTTGCATACAATTGCACAAAATATCTTTATGCCACAAGTGGTGTAGGGTATAAAAAAAAAAAATTTAAAGATATAGTTTCTAAAAACAGATTAATTGATTTTTTAAAATATATTTCAAATTTGGTTTTTTGTAAGAGAGATAAAGCACATGAAAAATCATACACCTGCATAGCTTGTAGCAGGTTTTTGACTGCATTAAGAAACAGTTACCGAAAAATCTTGTTTTTTTTTTCGTTTTTAAGCCCAAAACTAATTTTATGAGTTATGCAAAGTTAAACACTAAATCGAGACGGGGGTAGAGAGAAAAACAAATTAAATAGAAATACTGCGTGTGCGATCATTACCTTAGGCAGAGTTCCTCAAATTCGTAGATTGGAAAAAGCGCCATGATTGTATATTACAAGTGGGTTTTGGAAACTCTGCTCTCTGAAAACATATTTTTCTTTTTTAGTTTAGCTGGAAGGTTTCAGGGACAGGTAAATGACTATTGCTCTTATGTTATGCATACCAAATTAATTAATTCGTATTGATTTAAATATTTTCAAATTCTATTAATCGATTATAGGACGGTGTGCGTTTGTGCGCGCGCAACTGACTGACGCGTTTTCTGTCGTTCGTTAAATTTGTAATTGATATGCGAGCGTCTTTTTATTTCTTTTATTTACAAGTATTTCGTGCTTTTCTCTTCAATGCGCGATCGGTTTCACGGAAAAAGTTTCAAAGAAAGATAGCGCCATAGAGGTTATTGTGCTTTTAATGCAAATCCAATTAAAATTAGCTTGTGTAACCTTAAAAACTCTCCAAAGTAATTTTCAATCGTTTCAAAAAGTTAAACAGTTAAAAGTATTTCAAGAGGCTGTTTACCATAGTTAAAAGTAAATTTTTTATTGGACATGGATATGAATCTCTCAACATATCTATATTATGTCTTCTATTTTAGTCTAAGGAAAAGTGAACGTTTGCTTTTCTCTTTATCAAGCGATTTGCTTGTCGAGCTTATTGTTAAACTTTTATGACCGGATTGCTTTCTACTCCCCCCCATTTAAGTAATAATAGCCTTTAGATGTGCAAAAGAACAGAGATTAGCCACCAGTAGCTACTTCGCGCCAGTACTTTTCTCCACTTTTTCCCAATTAAAGTCATTCATTACAATTTGAATAGTGAAAGTGAAACCTTTATAGTCGGACTAGACCCACTATTAAATGCCCTACAGCACATTGTCTAACACACTTATTATTTTTGCCATAGAACACAAAAATCACGCGCTGTTTTTACATGAGCCTACTATTATAGAACAGTGTATTAAAAATTACACCTCCCTTTCAAATAAACGCTTACTTTCGGTAGAAATGGTTGTGCCCAAGGGGTTCAAAAATTGAAGTACTTGTTCAAACTTCAGCAAACTTAATTTTTATATCAAACTCATGTGAAATCACTATTATCGGTCAATTTTCATCACAACATAATAAAACTTGGACTTTTTTTTCCATAAAAAACAAAAATTGTTGGGAAAATCCTTATATAGGGTAGGGTGCAAAAATAGGCGGGCAAAGTTAGTAGAGTTAAGTTTTATATTAAATTTCCTTTCAGCAAAATATCTCAAAAACTGCGACCAGTAGCTTGAACACAAATTTACGTGGACCGATAGGCTTAGATTGATCACTTTTTTCCTTTATTAAGTATTTTTTCTTCCGCTATGTGTAACAACAATTTGCAATAGTAACGTAGACTTTTCAAAACTAATGGAGGAGGGGGCCATGGATTCGTTCCTTTTTCAATTATATTTATATATAATGGCAGAAAGCCATTTCCTGTACAAATTATTACGTCACAGATCAATCTCTGCCTAGCTATACTTAATCAAATTTGATATCTTATCGATACAGATCAGATCTACTGTTTAATCGAAAAGGTTGTTTGTTGCAGTTGTTCAACTGCTTTCGGTCAACGAGTCTCTCTTCGCTTTTTGCTCAGCGATTATCTAAGATTTTTAAATATTTCATCGCGCCGATCTTTAGATCGCCATATCCATCCTTATCACAAATGTTTTAAGTGTTGCATCTGTTAAAATTGATTTTATTACCCATTAGAGGTGTTTACTTTCGGTTGTTTCCTTTTTGGTTATCTTGCAGCGAAAAAATTGATGTCTATAAAGGGAATTCAATGGAGAGGTAAAGTCCAGATGTCTAATAAACCTTTAGGTCTCGTCCTTCATCATTTTGTTTCGCCATAGTTTTCTACTTTATGTTACGTAACTCAGTTTGTTGAAATACAATTTTGCTTTCAAATGCTTACAAATTTTCCCAAGTTTTACTCTATAACACTGAATGTAAGTTGACTGGCTATGTAATAAATTTTACTGTGTAATTTCGCTCAGTTTTTAGATAATTCTTATAGTTAATTACTAACACACTGAAATATTATATCTATAGTAGTACGTAACAGTGTACAGAATCCCGGCAACTTTAAGATTATTTGGAAGCACGTTGGGTGATGAAGTCACTGTAACAGTTTGAAGAGAGTGTGTTTTTGACAAAATTTTTGGGATGGAAAGAAAAACGTAATATTTGAGGAGGTTATTAAGATTATATTGAATTAATAAAAAAAAAAATTATTTTTGAAGAACATTGGAAAAAGACTTTATCGGAGCTGATCTCGCCAGGTCGCTTTAATTCAAGATAATTGCGTTTATGCATGCAGTTTAGTGCAATTCTGTTTACAAAATAATAATCAGTTCATCTTAATGCCTATAACCAGCGAAGAACGTAGCCGCTTTCTTCGCTAATTGGCGAGTGTGCCTTTCGAGGAACAAAATTTGCACAAAAAAAAAAAAACGAAAGCTTCCATTAATAAAGAATTCGATAAATTAATTTATCGAAAATCCCCTGCCTGTTGCTCCAGCATTGTTATTTCAGAGACATCGCAAAAATCTCGTCTCTGTGACGTCGCATCAACAAATCTTTAATAAAATTCTTACTCATCCAAATAATGAGAATAAAACAGCAAGCTATCAAATGGTTGTCAATCTAACAACGTTACTTATTTTAATTTAGAAAAAGAGCCTAATCATGGCATTCCTTTTGATCTTCAAAGATTTTTAAGTACTCTTGTTATATTAGTTCTCTCTCGTACACGTGACTTCAGTACCTTTCCTTTCATTATTATTATCATCTTATCATTTACAAAATCTACTTTTCTGTACAGTATCTGTAAATATAATATAAACTATTGCTATGTAGATAGTTCGTTCTCAACGAATGCACAAATTAAGTTAATAAAAGAGAAAACGCTTTAACTTTCACGTTCTGATCTTTGTATAAAAAGTAAACGAGCCGCTCATTTTGAAAGTGGATCAAGTCAATTTTTTATTATTTCGAGATATTTAAAGGTTTTTATCTCAATAAATTTAAAAATGTTGTTGAGCGCTAATAGACATGTTTTTTGGTATTAAGTAAATGTAAGTTTACTCACCAAATTTCATCAAAATATTTCAACAAAACAAAACAAAAATATCTCTACGGCCTGTAGGTTTAACATATGAAAACAAGACGGACAAACGGACACTCAACTTAGAGAATCAGTTTTTAAATCGATCGATATAATAAAAGGCTGGAAAATTTAGTCAAATTTGGTTTCCTTTCTTTCTCGCTAATAAGTTTTTCACATGCCCTTGAGCGTTGGAAGTTTTAATTCATGATTTTTTATCGGGAATAAATTTATCTAAATTTGCATAAAATCTTAATTCTTTCATATCAATTCTTTTTTTTATTCTTCGTACATAGTTGGCTTTGTAAACTTCGTAGTGTTCCTCTGTGGTATCATTTTCGTCTCTGAACCTAATTAATTGTTCAGCTGCCTTTTTTCTTTTGGAATTTATTTTAATCGCGTTAGTCCAGATTGTCTTCATATCCACATGCTGATTTCAATTCTGATCTCTCTTATTACCGATTCTCATTGATCTTGTTGCCACAAACATAATAAATATAATAAAATTACTTCCAATCCTCTTTATAATAACTAATTTCAGCCTAAGGTGGACTGGCGTCGCTTTCAAAATGAACCTAATCTCAATAATTAAAATTTCCATCTCCCGGATTTTTATACCCTATGCTACTTGGCTACAACGGCAAGCTTGCATGGACTTGAAATACACCAATCTCTTATTATACCAATCAAATCAAAATCATTTCTGATTTGTTTTAAGTGTGTGTGTCCGTCTCTTTTCATTTGTTTAATCTACAAGACATGCCTTATTAGACATTTGATGAAATTTGATATACTGATGTGGTTTGGCCGTGGCCCACTGTAATGATAGATAATGCCAAGATTTATCTATAATTGGTGTGAAGAGCCTTCCCCTATAACAGTGCGGTGGAAGTAAACTTTCATATCGCAGGTCTAACTGCAACGTGGATTTTGAATGTATATATAGCTTACCTAAATCACACGTATTAGACAAAGAGTAGCAGAGTATTTCGCGGTCGATCTTCCCGTCTTCAGTATTCTGTCCGTCTTCTTTTATTTGTTCTATTTGTACTTTGGTACTATTTGTGCTTATGGACGGAAGTTGAGTCGCATCTATCAACCGAAAATTTAATATGTCCGGTTTGAATGTTCTATTGTAGTGTTTGCGAGTTTGACAAACGAACATACATCACTAAATTGTTCTAAAATTTAGCCCATACAATACATTCCACTTATATGTACATAATGTCGGGCAGATCGACCAATTAAATCCACTTAAAATTCGATATGCGATGTGCGACTTTGAGTGTTATAAACGAAACTTTAAAGTGATAATAAGTGAAAAGATTTTACGAGATAATCATTTTTGTGCAAAAGTTCAATAAACTCGCTTATTAAGCTTTTCGAGGTAATAGTTTATGTGAATATATGTTATATAAACAAAGGAAAAGAAACGTGAAAGGCTACGCTTTTATAAAGAAAGTTGGCCACATAAGAAAGCCAAATTATGACATAAATA
The DNA here is from genome assembly GCA_000688715.1 of Glossina pallidipes. Taxonomy (NCBI): domain Eukaryota; kingdom Metazoa; phylum Arthropoda; class Insecta; order Diptera; family Glossinidae; genus Glossina; species Glossina pallidipes. Next base: position 1,673,999 of record KK499795.1, read on the forward strand.
AACTTGGCTTTGGCTTGTATCGTTGGGAGCTTCTTCATGAACGTTTCGAAACGTTTGCTTTCGTTATGTGAAAAAATTTCAAAAATTTTCTCTGATTTCATTAATATACGATACACCTTTGCTTATCTAATCGATTGCTACAACAGAAATTTTCATTTATTTTATTCAGTTTCAGTTAGAAAGTGCGTTAGGAAAGACAAGTCGGTCATTTTAATTAAACAAAAGCGACCGATTGATTATGTCAACCTTTATGCAAATTTCTCTTGTATAATATTTAAGTATTTGCAAAATGTTATTTTCATTAATTTCATTATATATGTATATTACATAAACGTACATAAAAACTAACCCAAAGATCAACTACAAGTTTTCTTACAAATGTTTTCACTCTTTTATGACATCTGCATAAACGGAAAAAAAAAAAAACCAAGCAAAACAAAACATGTTCGTGTGCCATGTAGTCGTCGTCCATACGTACTTGTAAACAATACCAATTTGTTTCCTTTTTTAGCCGAACAAATGTTTACAATTAACTCTCTATTGTTCTTTTACGGCAATTTTTAAACCAAAAGTATTTTTTTTTAATGCTTAAAAAAACCGTCAAAACTTTCGCAAAGAAGAGTTTCCTTTGCCGTGTCTCAAAATATTACTATAACGTATCCGTAGTAGTTGTAGTAGTTGTTTTTAGTATGACAATGTATCGTAATTACTATATGAAAAAATAAAGCAAAGAAAAGCAAGAGTAGTTTTGCAATTTGTTTACCAAAATATAAAAAATAGTAATTACGCTGGCATTCTTCCGCAAACGACTTGTAAGGGCGGGAATCCTTTTCATGGTAAACTTTTACAATCTTCATTATAACACACGTATAAATGAACGTTACATTAACCCTAATGGTCAAGGAATGCGGCAAACGCTTCTTTAAACGTAATTTCGTGGTAAATATTTAATTACGAAGAAAATATTAACTGACTAATTAACTTAAGAAAAAGCAAGCCACAAGTGTTATAAAAGAATAAAAAAAATACCTTTTTTTAAAAATTTTATAGTCTTCCTCTTCTCTATACATTTACTAAACATTAGCTCTTTATATACCATAAGGGTGTAAAGGTAGATTTGAATTTAACTAGCAAAGACACCTATCACCCCCTTACCAGAGCTCTGTAAACGCTTTAATTATTTTCCCATAGCAAGGGAAAAAAATGTTAACAAAATTTGATAAAAATAGTTCTGGAAAGACGAACTTGAATTCGTTTACTTTGTTTGAATGGTATTTCCATACAGATTCACGTATATAGGTCTATATAGGCAATATTTTCTAGTTTTGAAACGCTAGAGCCCAAATTCCAGTGTTTACCATAGCCGTTTTTCGCTAACTTGCCAAATTTCCAAAAATTGTTAAAAGCAGAATTTGAATTTGCTTACAATTTGATTTTGAACCGAGTAGGCTTCTAAATCAAGCCATATCTTAATCTTAGCTACCTAATAGAGTTCTGTTGGGGCGTTTACGGCCTGTTCAGGGAGATGGTAGGTGTTTTTCGAATTTATCTTCACACCTTCTATACTCAGCAACCGGAATAAAATTTGTGGACGGTTTCATTTTTCAATTCCATAATTTTAAAGTAGTTATCATTAACTTATGTACTCTAATTGAAGCCGAGACTTAATTAAGTCTCGTTCAGTCTTTTTTTGGCTTCTACAAAATTCGTATTGCACACAAAACTATATATGTCGGCTATCTATAAACATAAACGGGGAAAACTTTATAGCAAGCGAACGTGGATAGATGGACCCAGGAGCACACATTGGCCAAGAATATATATAAGGTACGCGTTTCTGCATATTGCAAACGCAAATGTGGATTGGGTTAATGATGACAATAAAAATGTATCTATGACTGAAGTCACATCTCTGATTACTAAAAGATTTGGTGCATCGAATGCATCCTTGGCTATAGTGTATATATTTCTACACAAAGCATTATTAGGTTAGAAAGGAAAAATAATCGAGCACTTAGCTGGGGCAAATGGACTTGAGTCTAACAATTCGCTTCGGAATTTAGATAGGCTTTTTAATTTGCACTTTGTCTTTAAAGAAAGCCAAACATCACTCAAGTTATACTACAAAGTTCTACCATGTTGACGGATTTATTTATAAATATTTATGCCGAGCTTCCTAACCAGAGGTTTGTGTAGTTGCCAAGTTTTTGTCGAAAGCGTTCAATTTTTTTCCAGCCGCTCAAAGCAAACTAGACATGACGGTTGGGTGGGTTAATTTTAAAACTCTGTGCGCGAAACTTAACCAAAAACCTTCAAATTTCTGTAAGAAGCAATAACTAGTAATAAGCTTATCCCCGATAATGCAGTTTGAGTGTCATGTCAAGCCGAGGACGTAATAATTTCACTTCAAAAAAATTGAAAATATGTCAAATGAATTCTAGAATTTTTTTGGAAAAGAGTGAAGGTGTAGTGAAGTCGCCCACACATGTAATAACACTCATCTTATTTCTGTTATTTAGTGGAAAAGGGGACAATAATGACCTCGTAAGTTATGATTTTCGAAAAAAAAAAAAATTTCGTCAAGATGCTACCTACCAGTCAGTACTCGTATTTTAATGCACGAGAAAACAAAAAAAAAAGAGAGAAAAAAAAAACAATGAGTTATATTTCACAGCACACAATAAAAAATGATTATTCAATCGGTAAAGGAAAAGTAAAAGTCAGTAGTCTTTTACCATAAACTAAAACCTATCTGCGAATATCCAAGCAGTTGTCTGCAAGTATGTGCGAATGTACATTAATGTAAGGTTACAGTTGACCACAACAATTATTGATTAAGATTAAGGAATAAATTAAAGTCCATTTGAACTTTTGAACTGCGACAACAATGTAACCGCCGTACAATAATTTGACGCAAAATATAAGGATAGGACGAGAAAAGCAAGGAGAAGATATACATAACGCGCAGAAAATATCCGCGCACACAGTGAGACACAAAATAAATACATGAATGTACATGGTTTAAGAGGTGTAAGTAATGTTTATGATTACAAATAAAGTTGAAGCAGAAAGGGTCAAAAATATTATATAAATTTTTTTTAAAGAAGCCACAAACAATGCAATTGAGAAGAAGGAAATATAACGGCAATGGTAGACTCGAGTGGGTTAAAATCCTGTCTCTTATACACATCTAGATGTGTATAAGAGACAGGAAGGAAATATAACGGCAATGGTAGACTCGAGTGGGTTAAAATCATGATCGCGTATATACTCACGTATACCATAACATATAACAATAACAACAATCAAATTTATAGCTTAGATGATGACCGTGATGGTTGTGTTACATACGACAGAGTCATGGATACGTATGGTGGTGGTTGCCACATGGATTCCTTTTGCATGTGTCTTGCTTGAGATAGTGTTTCTAGCTACTTAAGTTATGGTTTAACTTTTTCACCCAAAACTCAGGTCATAAGGGTATCGCTCCTATTGTAGTTGCATGGCAGCCTCATCTTTGCCACACATGGTAAGGAATAAGAATCGGAGAGAGAAGGAAAACCGAAAACGGATTTATGAATTTCTTTATAAAATAAGAAAAAGCAGCCGAGTATGAAAACAAAGTAAATATTTTCAGACAAAATCCCTCCAAAACAATGTTAGTGACTTGTTTAAGCCAAACCAACAATAGCGCAACACAACTACCAAATCTTCAAAATAACAACAATACTTCCACTCAATCAAGCTTTCTTGCTGCGTTATTGTCTTCTTTTTTATGTTATGTTACTATAGGAAAATCAAATAACAATAACAAAAAAAAAAAAAAAAAAAAAAAAGAATCAGCAACAACAAACTGTCAAAATACCTATATATGTGCGAACAAATGTGTGCACGATATAAACGTCGTTAGAAACTCGAGTTACCAGTTTTAGTTGATACAGCTTACAACAAGCATGTTGAATCCATACCAAATAGCGACTTGTCAATCAAATAAAATGCGAACCAAATGCAAAATCTGATGTAGAGATTTTCCCGCGGCCATCAATAAACACGGCAATAATGAACAAACAAACAAATACATAAACCGTAGACAGTGGGACAAGACAAATTCTTTATATATACATTAATGCATTACCGCACATAACATTAGAGACAGACATATATGCATGTATTAGTTATTGCTGCTTAAAAAGCCGCAAACTCTGGGCTCCCGCTACGTCCATCCGCAGCGTACTAAAGTTTCTTCATTCCTGGGCAGAAATATTAAAACATGTTAACGACTAACCAGCAGTTTGCCTGACCTGGCTGAGGCTTGTCCACTCTATCCAACAAACCTGCCAACCTTCTTAAATTAAGAAAAGTCTTGTTGCACAGAATCCAAATTCTATACACTCATCCTCTAATAATGGTGGTAATATTAGAACTTATGTTACTACAGTGGCTCTTAATCCTCGCTTAGGTGTATGCGTTGCATGTTAATAATACCTTTTCTAACTCCTTCTTCTTCTCCTAAAGGCTCTTCAATTGCGTAGGCTTTTAACTCTTTATTACACCTTAAGAATCGTAAGAAGGCTTTCAGACCATGGTAGAGACCTGCGTGAAAATTTTGTGATAAAAGAGATTCGATATAAGTGAAAATTACCTATGCGAAAAATGGCTTCAGCAACTCTGCCAAGACCATGTTTAACCATCCTTACCATCTTTAGTCGCATCTTTAGTGTAGTAGCTCTTCTCTTGTGTGTTTTAAACATTATTATTAACTATTATTTTCTGTGAACATGAGTACGGTGTGTGTTTGTCTCTTCTTTTTTTTATTATTATTATTTTCTACCATTGCATGTGTTAGTTTGTAACATATTTGTAGATATGTTCAAGAGCTTTACGTACACATATGTCTTTAAGTATACAGTTTTATTTCCTAATTTGGTAAAAATGGGAATTCCGTGTTTTTCAAAGAGAGAAAAAAAAAGTTAAAAAAAAAGAAGAAGTAAACGTATCATCAGCAACAGTAGCGGCACTATCAGCGCATTTCAAAAAGTTTTCTTCATTTTTCTTTTCAAGTGAAAATGGAAAAAAATGCAAAAAGTATTGTTAAAGATCCAGGTCAACCCTTCTGCCCAAGGCAAGATCTATCTGAAATCTTTTTATCATTCGCTGGATGTTTCTTTATCACGGGCGTGTAATACTTGTGATGGTTAAAGAGAAGTATGGAAAGTGAAAGAAATATAGGAAGTGGCCACATCGGTAAGTGTTACGCCATTGCCGACTAAGCACTCACTATAGTTACGGTCAACTGTACTCTAACACATTGAGATTTGAGTCCCGTGAATAGGAACTTGATAGTCGAAACTCTGCTCCATTTACGGGGGGGGGGGGGGGGGGGGGGGGAGGGGGGGGCTGAAATACCTCAAAATATTAGACAAATACATAAAGCTTGTTGACACCGGTGGCACCATAAAGCCATTAGTAGGACATATTCCATCCTGGAGTTTCCAATTAACATGAAGGCATTATCCATGCAACAGCACGTGCGCCTATTCACCTCCCATTTCTCTAGTCCGGAAATTTGCATTGTTTTATGATTACAGAAAATACGTTTTCCGACAAATATGTTTAGCGTTTTCTATGGAAATCGCGTTGACAAGAAATCAATACTATGCGTCATCCCAACGAACTTGCAGCGAATCCACCCGAAGCTTGTTAATATCAATTGCACCACAATGTCTCTGATAAGACATATCCTGACCTGATAGTACCTAAGTACTATAATCATAAATTTTTAAATGAAATGAAAAAATATAGTTTATATTCATAACTAGATCATGGCTATTGCAATATAACTACGGCAGAGCTCGACTCTAAGTTCTCAATACCGATTGCGCGAGTGATTAAGATTCACGTTTAACAAATCCCTTTTTACGCGTATATACGCCGCGTTAATTAAATTTTGCACCCAGGTAGGTGGATTTAATCCCCGATGTCTGCAAAAAGACTTCTTTCATGGGCTATATCAGTAGGCGTAACCTATCAGTACTTACAATATTTTACAGTTTGCCACAAGCGCTTCTTAAATAATACCTCTGCGTGGCGACGCCCATATATTTTCTAAAGTTGTGAATCGTGCCAGAGCGACTAAGGGGCTTACTTCTTCTTTCTCTGGATGTTGATATTTTAGTAGATTTGCCCAATTGTCATGACCGTCTGCAATATTTTAGCAGACAGCCAACAATTATGGCTATACTCGCTAGCTCGAACTATTTAGACCATTTCTATATACGTTTAATTTCATCATTTTGGATATAGATGACATATGGACGATATTGCCTTAGAAGCTTAGGAAAAAGGGAGAGCAAACCTAAATTAATAAAGTTTTACAAGCAAATTACGAGGTAAAATCTGTGTGAGCTTGCGCGCAAACCTACAGATTGCATGATGAAGTCCACGTCTGATGGAACTTTTTCTTAGCTCTTTCTTCTTCTTTCCCCCCTAATAGAACAAATGCTGTACTTGTAAACATACACAAATTAACCAAACGTACATGCTTGCATGATCAGTGATATATGTGATGGCATTTGATTTAAATTTTTCATGCGCAGCACAATTTACACAACATATCACATGTGAAAATATTTATGGCGTGGAAAAATGCGCCAAATTCTCAGCCTATTTGATGAGTGTGGCTGGGCTTGCTTCGCTTGTGCGTATAGGGAAGCATATACACGCCTGAGTACTTGCTAAGAAGTAAAACCTTTGCTAAAGAATCGCATCCGTACTTTCCAATCTACAATTAATAATGTGATGACGATTGTATTCTGTTTCAATAAGGCAGAGATGTGAATTGATGTTCCCTACTATCATTATCGTTATCACTATTTCATGCCATATATATGTTTTTATGTCACTTACTGAATCGTATGCCGTTGAAGGGATTAATGGCAACCGTTAGCGAATTAAGGAAAGTTACGAGAAAGAAGTAAAAGAAATTATACAATAAATTTACCGTGGTTTGAAAACCAAGCCTGCGACAGGCTAAGAATTCTTTATAAAACGACATGCACTCATCACGCACACACACGCACGTACATACATACATAGCGCATACATGCACAGATGCATATATATTTGGGCATATGGGATTTAGTATTGCAAACATTTTAGCGGTATATTGTGACAACTGTTGTGGCAGCATTTTCGTTGATGTGTAACCGAATAATAAGAAGCAACCAAGCGGACCACGGCACAATGGGTCTGGCAATAGAAACGAAAGCTTCTCTATATTCTTTTGTTCTTATTTTTCTTATTACGGTATTCTCGATTGACTGGCTGACTGACTGACTGACTGACTGACTGGCTGGTTGACTGACTGACTAGATGTTTGGTTGCGTTTGCTTTCTGCTCGCGTACAATGACTGCTTGTTGTCTTAGTTGTTTGTTCTTTTTTTGGCTTAGTGCCAGTGAAAACTTTTTATAACGGCAACAAAAGCTGTGCGAGTACACGATAGTAAAGAAAAAAAAAAAAAAAAACAACAACTACACCGTTAAATGGTACAATATTGAAATTTATTTTTATTTTGATGATCGTTTGATGAAAATTTTATGATACTACGTAAAGATGTGCAACACACATATACACCTATGTATGCAATTGTATGTACATAGTTTAATAATAACAAAAAAGAATTTGAACTTTAATTTAACGCAACTTGTTTTAGTTGTTGTAGTTGTAGTTGAAGTTGTTTTGTTTGTTTTTTCTTTCTTTTTTTTTCTGTTCTCTGTTATTATTAGACTTTTGTTTAAGTCAAGACCCGCTTCGTTCTTTCTTTCCTGTTTATTTGTTTCATTTAAGTAGAACATTTTGTGGGCACTTTGTTTTAATTTATCGTCAATGTCGTTCGGTTGCTGCTCGAGAGGAAAAGATCCGAAAAAAAAAGGTTGAGCTCTACTTCAATGCAGATAGGCCTACATGAATACATGCGTTCGTTTGTATTGTGGTATGACGGCGTCTTCTTAATTTGGTATTGTTTTGGCATCGTCTTTGAAAATCAATGAAAATTGGTTTAGTTGTCTTTTTTTGCTTTTTTTGTTTTCTGTTTTCTGTTATTCTGGTTTTTTGTTTATTGTGAAAGATTATTGTGTATGCTTGAATGCCTGAGGTCGTTCCAAGATTTATTGGAAAATTTTCGCTCTGCTTTTTCTTTTGATATAATATGCGTATCTTTTATAAATCGGCTTGTTTGTACTCTTAACACCCACTATCGTAACCAAAGTGTTTTTTACACCTCGTGTTTAGCTAAACCAAAAAAAACTATAGTAAAATAATGAAGCAAATCGAATTGATGTGAAATTTCACGTCGGGATGTTATCGTTTCAAGTATAGGTAAAATGCCGTAAATCCGTTAGGATAATAAATTAATTTAATATTTTAGAGAAGTGCGAGGATGTTCGCCCTTCTTTGGAAGTTTCCTCGAATATATTCTTCATTGAAGTTACACCCTTTTGCTTTCGTACCATGTGGCCTTTACTTATTAAATGGGCATAACTGCTGCCAGTTATCCGATAGAGGCCGATTAGCATCACATTTTAATGTTGCTTGTCGCAAATGAAATTTTTAAAGATTCAATACGTTTTGACGCAGTTTCCTAAGAACTTTTAAAAAAACTATACTCGCTAACTGATGATAGATTTATACGGAATCAAAAAATGAAACTTTTTCTATTAGTAAGTGAGCGCAGTTCGTGATTAAGCGGGAGATTTAAAAAACATAAAAATAGAAATTTAAATTTTCAACACGGTTGTGTGTAAAAAAGTACGATTTTCGGCAAAGCCTGCACTATGTGTTCGCTTGCAAAGGAAGTTAAGATCAAAGAGAAAGGGTCCTTTTTCAGGCATTAATCAATCGTGCCCTACACAAAGTGAGGAGAGTTTTAATAAGCTCAGCACTGAGCAATCAGATCAGATTAGATCAGACAAAACAGGTTTTTGACAAGTGATCAAGGTTCGAAGTACTAATATAATATATATAATATAATGATCAAGGTTTGAAGTTAGTAGACACAGAAAGAAAAAAGGTTGGCAACTCTGTTGTTTGAGCAGTCAGTAGTAATTGTTTCATAAAATAAGAACTCGTTGATAACGTTATTATTACCTGTTTTGTAACACGGCTGTTACTGAATCTTTTAGAGCGCTACCTTTATCCTACGGAAGCCTTGGAAACGAAAAAACTAACCTTCCGTGCTCTATATTAGCATGGTTGATCTTTCCCATTTTTGTAGGATATACATAGAAATGTTTACCGTGTGTCTGTTTTAGTTTATGAGCAAAGACCAAAACGTCCAGAGAGCAGAGATACATATTATAACGCACTGTAGAGATATCGTTTAGCCGATTTTGCCGATTGCGCGCAAAAACTTCGTATAATTCTGCAGGAGAGTGGTTAAAATAGACATAGCAAGGACCGACACACAAGGCATCTTTAAATCAATTCAACATTTGATGCTAAGCCAGAATCTATTCACTTTGTGGAGTCTCTGGACTTGCTTCTGATAAATGTAGAAACCAAATGTTACGGCCTTCTTCATTTTGATTTCAAGGAAGAAAGACATGTCTGTTTTAAGTAAACAACAATGTGCTTGAAATTAAAGGAAAAATAGAGTTCGTATAAATGTACTCTCGGGGAATGCAGTAAAGTTCGACAATTTAGAAGTCACAAGTATGTCAAAGAATTTGGCAATAGTTTCACACACGCAAGATTCCCACCGCAATATTTACTCCATTTGTTCCCGTGTTATGCATTGCGTTTAACAAAAAAAAAAGAAGCAATTAATTGCGTAGTTGTTTTGGAGTTTAGATTGCGCTTCACCTTCTACTTTTATACTGCTCTGGGAAATTTCGCTACCGTGGACTGCATTGATGTTTCACTTGGACGTGGTATCTGCTTTGCCCTTAACAATAAACTGCTTATACTTACTGACTTGTGTATATTAAAGCATACCCAGCAAATATCATCAACTCTCATGCTTTGTCTCTTCGAGCATCATTGTCTCTTTAATAACAGTTTACATGTTGTCTCATGATTATTTTCAAATAATTGCCATGCTCTACATTTGAAACCTTTTTTACTGCACTTTGGAAGGAGATATTTCTTGTTCTGTTTATGTTGAGTAGATCTCTTCGGAATTAGCGCACGCCGGTATAGATATTCTATTTTATCATCGATGTTAATAATCTGCGTGACTTGCAGTATTCACTGGCGTATGCTCCCTCCTGCAAATTTCGTTTTTTCCTTAAAAAAATTCTACGCCTTGACAGATTCAAAGTGCTTTACTTCTTGCAAAAAAAACCCGCAGATACTATATTTGGGTAAAGACCGGATTATCCAATAAGATGTAGTACTAGTTACGCATTAACCTAGTAAACCCTTAAAAGACGAAGCGTTCGCCTAGTGCTATTATGTTTCTTTTGTTCTTCGCTTGTGTGGGGACTCATTTATTATTCATTTAGCGTAATATAAATCCGCATTACATTTTATTTATATTCGATTTTTTCTTATATATAGCGATTCTCTCATATTAAGCCACACTTTTCTAATTAGAAAACCCATAGGTGTTTGTCGTTTCCAACTAATTTTCCACATCCACAAATAGCGGAGACTGTCTAGAATATCTAAGTAAACCGGACAAAGTATATTATAAATAAACAAATAAACAAAAGAAAAACTTGTCTGATTCATTCATTCATAAAACGATGCCATTCATAGATTGGTTTTCATTCATCATCGAGTCGTTTAATATTGAATTTTGTAAGTTTTTTAATCCCCTTTTTTAGAAACAGCTACGAATGAAACATGCCACTGTTTCCACTACAACTCTTAAGCGCGGACCTTAAAAGGAATCAGAAGTTTTTCTTTTTTCGTTTTCTTCATCATTCAATTGGTTTGGTATTGGAGATTTATATTTTATATAAGTGATTTCAGGACGTTTATGGTTTTCTGTTCTACTTTTAGATTAAAAAACAGTGAAAAGAAAAAGATAAATCGTGTTATGGTGAATCTTGAGCATTCCGTCTGGCTGACTGTCACAATTTTTAATATTCAGCAAAATGACACAACGATTTCAATGACTTCAAGAATTTTGATATTTTCTGGATGTTCTCTCTTTTTCGGCTGTTAATCATTCCTTCCAAATTAGGAAAATTGTGAAATTCCAAACGTAGATTGAGCTTGAAAATAGGATAAATTCATTCATAAGCATTAGACACAAATTGTGCTGCACAAAAGAAAGTAAGAATATAGTATTCGCCAGCGACATCGAATCACCGTTTGATGTCGACGTAGATTTTATATAACCTCTGAAGTTTCTCGTCAAACTTTTTGATAAAGCAATGAATTTTCAATATTTCATAATATTGATTAGGTGTGGCTGACTTTTTTCGTTTGCTGCGAAACCACCCAGAATAGAAGTGCCAATTTTTATCGTTGTATCTGTTGTGAATTCTATGTAAAGAGCAAAAACCCAAATTTTTTTTTATTTTTAAAAACATGTCCTCTGATCGATTCGGGTCAATTTCAATAACAATCTGCGTGCAAGAACTTCTAGTGCTTGCGCTTAATTTCAAGCCGACTGGCGCATTTTTGCGACCAGGAGAATATATATCACAGATAGACGGACATGCTTTAATCGACTTAGAATTGGACGTTGAGCAAAAATATGGCGTTGCAAACGTTAATATACCTCTCGTCCTTCAGCGATGGGTATCCGAAGTATTATGGCAGAAGCGTGCAATGCACATGTTTTAAAGAGTCCATCCGAAATTACGCAAAAGTTTGAAACTTTTACTTTACAGTTTTGAGTCTTCATAAAATCTCATTTTGCCAATCGACAATTAGTTACACCATTGAGAAAGGTGTGGTAGCATCTCCACAAAATATCATCTTAAACGTATAATGCATCACTCAATGACGTCGTAGGATGACATACAGACGCTACTAAGCTCACTAAAACATTTTTAACTTGTAACTAATCGTCGGAATGCCGTCGATTCGTCAATATTGGTTACATCTACATATCATCCGCTTTATGTTATGCTTTGCGATGCATACGATAAGCTGTGTTAGGTATTTAAATATGAAACCGGAATTTGCCCACAGATGACCTAACGTATAAGGGATAAAAAGATCTGAGCTTGTGGTTTTTTTCATAGCTTCGACATCTGGTCACAATAAGCAGTCGCAATACAAACAACGCAAAAATACTTTTCTAACAATGAAAATCGTGAGATTTGTGCCAAGTAAAGATGATTTATTGGTAGCATTTTTTCTTTGCCTGAACTTTGTGCAAGAAAGCATCATATCCTAACTCGGGATGAACACCGAACGGATTTTATGAATCTCTGACGTAAAAATTTATGCTTAGAAGGTACCATCCACATCGACTGCGAGACTGAAGCCCTTTGGCAACGGAAGACGATATTCTGTGTTTGGTGGGATCTGAAAAGTGAGATCTCTTATAATAGCTTTTAAAAGTTTTGTCAAACTATTTATACCACACGCTACTAACAACAATTAATCGACTTGAATCGTTCGATTTTCAAAGAACGAACGAAATATACAAAAACGCAACACAGGCTCATTTTTTATATGATCTCCGTCTGCCCATAAAACTACAAAGCAAACATAAAGCTAAACCGGTTCGCAACACGTTGGAAGCATTCAGGTGGGAATTGATAGCCCACGTATCATATTTACTAAACTCGCGTCCGTCCGATGGTCTCACTTACCTGCATCGATGTCCCACGTACTTGCTGAGAAGCGCTTCAATTCTTTGGAAAATGGCTTGATGATTGGCTGGCCTCAAAAGACAGTGGTGTGATGTCCACATATAATATTTTCGGGCAGATGGAAAGAATGCAGCAATACTTCAAAAATATTGTCATATAATAAACGTCCGTTTTCCACATATAGTTCTGTTTCGTGCTTACACACATGATGTCAAGGTTCAACCATTATCTCGAAGGGTTGCGTCTAATTCAAGCTTATTTCGCTTGATGTCAGTAAAGTCTGGTGTCACTTTCTTAGTCCCACTAATAAATGAAATCACCAATGGCGCCCACAATATATATTGTGCGAATGGCCCTTCGCCCGACCTTTACAGTCAAGTCCGACAAAAAAACTCAATTTTTTCCTCTGATTCCTTGTTTTAAGAAAGATTAAACGAAAGTAAAAATTCCGATTTTTATCATTTTTTTTTTTTTAAAGTCATATACGGAAAATTTTTAGGCGATTAAACAAGAATGCTTAAGTTTAGTTTTTAAACCGTTGTTCTACGTCATTTAAGATTGCTCTTGAACCTTGAACTATAACCTGTTGATGAATGAATTGACCTGTGATGGATATATTATTTACACAATGTTTTTTCTTTTCTTTACAGGTAAGCAAACTCACTTAAAGACACACAGCCAAGAGCAGATTGGCTTAAGCTTGTTTTTGGTAAGCCATAAAACCCGTTCATCAGTTATAAATTATGGAACGATTAATATATTTTTTAACACACTTTTATAATTTAGTAAATATCTGCACTTTCTTAAAAACAAAACGACCCAAAAAGTAAGCAGAAAAGAAAAGAGGGGACGAAAGCATTAAATAAGTCATCATCATTATGCATAATCACCAGCTCAGTGACAGCTCAGGCAATAAGAAAGAGATGTACCTATGTACTATATAAACGTACATATTTTTATTTTAATTTTTTTATCTTTAATTTTTCTGTTCAGTCGCATAAATCTGCATCAAGTTTAAACTTTCACTAAATGTCACATTGACAGCACAAAGTATTTTTACGTTTCTTATATATATATATATATATATATATATATATAGTAGAGTAGCTAATAATACATGCGGTAGTTTTTGTTGTTTAGTTTGTTTATCGTTAGCTGTTCATTTTATGACAAACATCGATCGTCATCTTAAATCGCTTTTGAGTTGTCGTTAGTGTTGGCATTTCTATTTATTTCTGTGTTTGCTTTGTAATCAGCGCTTTTTTTTATTAATCTATACAGCACTTTAAATTGTTACAGTTTCTATGGTAGACGTGAAAAAAAGGGTTGCATGTAAAAGAAAGTCTTATCGATAATTAACGGATCAGTGGTATTTTACTAGATAAATGAAAGTGAGGGACCCTTGTCCACGCTTATCACTACATTTACATAGGGGCTTTTCCTTTAAAGGACAAATTCATTTACTTAATTTAACTACAGGTACAATAGTATAAAAATATGGTATAATGGGGCCATAAAAGCTTGCTAAACCTACGATCAATGAAACATGAACAGTTGTGTCAAAAAGAAATCTTGTTTTTACAATATGCGTACAACTGTGCAAACCACGTAAAATAACAAACAAGATGTACTTACCCTTGTGCGTCTAAGGTATCCCCCTAATCACCCCTAAAGGGATTTTCGCAAAAAAAAGATCTCAGATTAATTGAAAACTAAGAAATGAAAATATAAAGCAAGCAAGCTAAATAAGACGCTTCTTCCAGGATATTGTGATCGCAAGTCCAATTATTGGTTGAGGGTGAATTGATTTTACTAACTATACCAAGTCAAACTATTCCAGGCCTTTCAAACTTAGTATTAAAACATGAACCACAAGCCGTGTAGGCTTAACAGATGAACAGCAAATGTAGATCTCTCCTTTAGTTTAATAGGCATTCTACACAATCTTGCTAGCCGAGATTGCTCTTCATATGCGCCAGCAAAAAATGTAATTAATAGCATAATAAATATATGTCTTGCTATTTCAGACAGATTGACTTTTGGCCATATTTTATGAGTTTACATAAAAAGCGTTCATTTAGGCGGTTGATACCTCTAACTTCCCTGTATTTAGTTGTTAGCCGGTTCTGTTAGAAGTAACGACAACAGAAGTACCGTTCACTTGATTGCAGTAGTCATACCAAGTATTACCATATTTTCTGACGCCGATCGCCGAAGGATCTGTCATATGTAGGATAGGGATAGGCAGAGATGAAGGGAGCAAATCCAATATTCTATATATCACTTCTTTTTTTGGTGAATATAAAGTTTACAGTAAAGATCCGTCTTCGAGAGTTTGTAGCACTCAAGACAAGACAACTTTGATAGTTTCTCTTTGTTTATGTCTTACGTTAAAAGGCAAAAAAAAAAAAAAAAAAAACGAACAAATAAAAGACAAACCGTTTTCTGTGGCATTCAAGGTTCGTTGGCTTTTAGCGACACTATTATTATCGTCATCATCATCACAGCGTATTATTTGAAGTACAAGCCTACTTCATTGATTGTTGTCAATGATTGAAGTCTTCTGTTATTATACAGTATGTTTTTTATTTTTTTGGTTGTTTTACGTGTATGGATGGACGGACAAACAAGCGGACGTACATTCATTTATATTGAAAACGAAAGTGTGTACTGTTTTCGTTTTTTCCTTTCTGTGTAAATTTTCTACAGTCGTGCAGTTGCTTTTTCCACTGAAATGTATATACAAACACTTTTCAGCTGTTTTTCTCCTTTATTTATTTATCATTTTTTTTGTTTTTTTCGAGTTTTTTGTTCGGCTGATGTTTTATATAATCGGAAATTTTCTGCCCCATTACATTGCTAACAGCGATCGCAGTTTGTTAAATAAATGTTTTTGCTTTTCTCTCTTAACCTATTGTTTTTTTCTCCATATTTTTCGCTTTATGATAAATTACTGTTTAACAAGAAAAATAACAACAGCAATAAAACAATAAAAGCAACAGAAAACATGTCCTAAAGCGTTGACATTTAATGATTGATTTGACACACAAGGGCATCATGACAAACCGATACAATGAAATTGACAGCATCTTGTTATTATAATAACAACAATTTTTATGTTTTCTTGTCTGCAATATCCAGCGGAATGCCAAAAATTTTATTACCGCTTCTCTTATGCTTTGTTATTTTCCCAGTGTAACTTAAGCACTATCATAAATTCACAATTTTTGTTTTTTTTTTTTTAATTTACCCGTTGTCATCGTCAGTGTTTAACTTATGACCGTCCTTTACGTAAACATTTTTCACAAATTTTTACTTAAAACATTAATAATTTAATCATTTATGGTTAAAAATATATTTAAATATTTTTTTCGTATGGCAAATTGCTGTTTACATAAGCCATTGCAAAATGGGTATACATTCATACATAACCCCGGGGGATCAGTTCATATGCCCATCAATGAGCATAAGTCTGTAAAGTTTTCGGTGACTTACAGCTGATATTAACATTAGAGGCATAAGACACGATCGATTGACGCTTTTCAATTTTCGCTTGTAAAGCATAAAATGTTTCAAACTCGTTTCATTTCGTTTAATGATGTCATCTTTAGATGACCACATTCGATTGTCTTCTATTTTGGTTTAATCTTTGAGATACGATGTGAGCTGAGTCTTTTGGAAAACGTATGTATAATCAATCTGCCCGAAAAAATAGATTTCCAACATCACATTACTCCTTGTAACTAGTACAGGGTATATTAAGCATCCAGAACAGAACGACTTGAGATAAAGGTACTTTTATTGTACCGATTTAAACTTGCCGGCTTGCCTGCTTATCTGTCTGCCTTGTTTTCCCACGTCGAATTTAGAAGTCGCGCTATTTATACTGATCATCGAAGGATGAGGGCAAGAAACAAGCTTGAGAGACTGCACAAAGTACGTATATTCATGATCAGCCCCTTTACGTATGTCCATCTGTCTGCCTTATATAATGTTTGTTGCAAACATTCTCTTCCTCTCTCTGTTAAAATAAAGCTATCTATTTCAACTTTGGCTCAAATGTTAAAAATTCGTCCAGATAGGTTGGTATCGAAAATAGTCCAAATCGGTCGAAGGACACCCCTACAATACCACGCAAATTGAGAGCACCTTTGTTTTTCAAATGGAATAGAACATTGGTTTTTGGTTCACTACCCATAAACTGCAGCAAATAAATCTACAAAAATTTGAATGTATATTCTACGAGCGATGGCCTAGTACTTGAACACAAATGGAAATAGTTGGCAATGCTCTGACCATTTTTACTGCCACTCAAAATTGCAATTTTCAAGATGCCACGACATAAATCGTTGATTAATATGTTTTGAACTTCCTCTTATATAATCGCCTTGTGGAAAGTGAACCCTTTTATAGGGAAACGGTGCAATTTTTAATATATTAAGGCGAAACCCCAGTAATAAGTCTTAATAATTTGACCCATTCCACCCAAGGGTTGTCATGAAAAATAAGCCTTCATATGACAACAAAATTGAATTTTTTTTCATAACAAAAATAGGTGCTACTGCGACAGTAATATGCCCTTTACTTGGCATCACAACATATTCTTTGGTAACCTATTACCAAATAAAGAATAATGTTAGACGAAGCAGTGTAAATAATGCCTTGACTTGTTTTTTCCACTTTCACATTAAGTTGTCAAGTTAATTATTTAAAAAAGTTTAAAAAAATTCCTTAAAATTCTACGCCTTCTTCACACAATAGTGAACATATTTTTTCTGAGGAATCTTAACAAATATTTGTTACAAATAAACTAAGAAACCTTGCAGACATGGTCATACATTGAAAGATGGACAGACAATAGAGGGACTGACATGCTTCAATCTGTTCAGAAAGCGATTCTAAATCGGTAGGTTATTATAAGATGGGTCTACCCTAAGGATGTCACATGCATCCAGACAAATTTAACGAACTCTGGTCCACTAGTAGAGGGTGCCGTATAAATTACATACACAAGCAATTATAGCAGAGAGTGTATATATTCTCTTTTAAATTCTATGATATGGCAACGTTTTTTACTTATGTTTTATTTATTTTAAAATTTATATTCTGGTAATACTATCTTTCTCGTATTTTCATATATGTTCGCTTGTTAATAATGGGTTTGCGTGAAATAACATCCATTGCGTCGTCTCATCAAATGTTTTATTCATCTGCCAAACCATTCTGTTGGGAACGGTACACTCATTTGCTCGGAATATTAATTCTGTTCTTGTTTGCGAATGTTTCCATGCGTTTGTTGGAAAATTCTCCTCTGCACAAAGGCTGTACACACAACGAATTTTTCATCAACTACTGGGCTTTTATTGCCAAGGAATTACATGAAAATTATAAGAATTAAATCATGAGAAATGTTAAAAGTCGTACGTTAATATAATTTATTCTCATTCGATCACTTGGAACTGTGTTGGCACTTATTGTTTGCATTATATTTTTATTATATCATTTTATTCCAAGCTGGTTGACCACACTGGAAAAACCTAATGTTAATGTTATCCTACGTTGGCGTACATACAATTACTAGACGAGGGTCAGATATTTTTTATATGATGTTAAGGGAGGTTATAGTGTGTTTTTTTTTTGTATAAAAAGAAAAAGCCATGTCCCGAAATATATTTAATTAAAATTAGTAAACAACGGCAGTTTTATTCAAGAAATATTATAGTTTATAAATCAGCGACGAAACTCGTTCGGTTTCATTCAATATGTATGCCCGATCCCGAGAATTGGAGTGGTTGTAAAGTCGACTTTCGGATATTTCATTTATAGTATGTCTCTAGTGTCTAAAGTGCATGCCATACAATTTGAACATACGCGCAAAGGAATCTAAGGAAGATCTCAAAAGTGTTCAATATTGCAAGGCCGGAAGTCGCTGGCCTTATTTTGCCAGCCATACACGTAGTGTAAATTATTTCTATTTTATTACTAAGTGAGTGTAGTTTTAGCTTTTTGTTAACGTCTCCGCTAGATATTATTATTAATTGAGAGTAGTAGAAGCAAGATTGTGTAATAAAGCAAGGAATGAAATATGGGAGGGGTTTATCAACTGACTTGCTTCGAATGCGATTAATTAACCGTTTGGCAACGCCAATCACCACTACTACAAAGAGACGTGGACGAAAAGTTGGATGTGTATCTTCTGCCTTCATGATGTCGCGTGTACATCATGACAAAAAAAACCCAAAACAACAATCCGTGACAATCGATTTTGAAACTACCATTGAGTAGACAGTTTAGGGCTTTACTACTAGGAGGTCGTCCAACTGGGAAACATAACTGATGGATTTTCTTTAGTTTATTTTGATTGCTAGTCGTTGGGTCACCATAACGGAATAAAGTAAATGTTGCCAGTAGGAAATGAATTTCTTTTTGTCGGTATTTTCACTATAAATGTACGAAATCGAATTATGAGGGTTAAGGGGGCAGTAAAATTCTTCATTCATGCGAAAAATTAAACCAAAGGAACAAACTCTCAACAAATACTGAAGATAAGAACGCCGGGGGCAGCCCCTGAGGCAGTGAACTCTTGATTTTCGGACGATGACAGTTGACCTTCTCATGTTATATTAAACTTTTGCACTAGAAATTCATATCACACCATTTCGCAACAGTTTTATTCGCCTAATCTAGCTTCCGCTGTTCTCCAAGCATTCTTGGAAGGCACATAAGCTATTAAGCCGGGTCAAAAATGGCCGATTTTCGATGAAAGTAAACAAGAGCGCGTCGCAGTGTATGAAAACATTGGAATGAAAGCTGGCACAATTGTTAGTTGGTAGCAAAGTAAAAAGAAAAAAAAAAACACTGTGCACAGTTACTGACTGTGGGTTGTCATTAAGAAGTTGCTCGCTAGTGCCAGTGCTTTGAATGTTGCAATTTTCACAGCAGTTTCCAGTGAAACGATTAAATGTTTTGTCAAGAAAATAATATTTCACAATGAATTTAGTTTGGAGCAGGAGCTGAAACTTAATAGAATCTCAGTGAAAAAGTATGAAGCTAAGAGACTTCGTTTATCTTTATGTGTGGTCTTCCCTTTTCAAAAGTTCCATATACTTATTAATTCGATTTGGGAAATTATTAGCGCATCAATTTCGTGCTGACTGACTTGCGCCATCAATCAGAAACTTGAATTTCTTGATCTGAAATTAATCAGATATAAATGAAAGGGAAAATAATAATTTATAATATGCGCAAAAATTCCGTCAGCAGTATTTAAAAACAACAACAGCGACCCACGTTGTCTGAAACTTTTGGATGCTATTGCTCTTAAAATACACGTTTCTGATTTTTCATTCCGCTTTAAGGTGATATTGCTTCAATTAAAATTCGTGCACAATAACTTTTTTTGGTGTTTTTTTTTTTTTTTGAGCTTTTGGTGCAAGCAAAGAGACGACGACCCAAAAAGGAATAATAATAAAAACTAAACAACTTTCCATTTCATTTCAAGGAGACAATAAGCCTGCTCGTAATGAACGAGAAGGAAAGGAAGGGGAACAACGTTGTTTTTTTTTTTTAAGGGAACTTTTATCACAATATCTTACAGGCTTGCTCTGGTTGTTTGGCACAGTGTGCTTGTGCCTGTGTTTGCAAGTTCAAGTGGTGAGTATTAATTCATTCATGCATGCATGCATGTGTTTCCATTCACATACATGCTTGTTGCTTTACATGCTTGCTCTTACTTCTGTGCTGTCGACGATTGTGTTGGTGGTGTGCTGTTTAATCATTGAAATTCAATCGAAGAAACTGATTACGCTTGCATTGAATTGAACACCAGTGTGTTGCAGCACGTTGTGAATGTGGTCGTCAATAGCTCGGACGAGCCGTTTGAGAAATAATACTAATGGCGTTCAATAGTGATGCACTTGCACCTAAAACATAATGAGGCGAAAAGGAAAACGGTGTAGGAGAAGCGGAGCAATGCCGCTATAAAAACCACGTTCAGCGTTACGTTTTAAATATGGTTCAGTTCAATTACACAGGTTGTTATTATGGTTACAGGTTATAGTTTGAAAAAACCAGTATCACTGATCACTGGCAACAGAATTTATACGACCACGACCAGCGCAACAATAAAACAATACTACAACGAAACGTTCGCTTTCATTTGCTGAACTGTCGCAACTTCTGGCCCAGCGTGAGTCATGAGTTTCAGTTTATGCTGTGCTTAGAGTTGCAAATTTGGTTGCTCTCTCGACTGTCGTACAGTCAGCTCATACAAGCATCAAGCACAAGCTATTGTACCTTTCTCGCTTATACGTTACGATACATATAATATTTGTTTGGATTTTTATTGCACTTGCTTGAAGTCTCATCTCTTGCAACAGGTTGTCTGGTTATAGTTGTCTTTATTTCTGTGCACTTGATTTTTCGTTTTCAATTTCTTTCGTACACACACAAAGTTCAAGTCCGCTTCAAGACTCTGAAGTAAATCGTCTTTCGTTTTCCCATGTCTTGTTTTACCGATTTTGTTGTTATTGCTTTTGTCGTGGCATGTATTTGTCGTGCCATACCCTATCAATGTGATTAATTGTAGTTTTTCCTGTTGACTTTCATTATGTTGCCTGTTATTGCATGATGTCCACACGCGCACGCTTATATTATGCATGTATGCATGCATGCATGCATGCATACCCGAAAAGCAACAAAATGAATGAAGCATTTTTTAACCCCATCTCAAAATAATCTTAAGTGCCGTCCATAATCAGTTATTATGTGTAAATGAAATGTCAGTAATTTTCAAATTGTGTGCATTTATTTTTTTCCCAAAGCCAAACTCGAGGAATTTAAATCGGTTGAATAATTTTATACCGTTAAGCTTGAGGCGGTGGTTCGATGTGCTTGTTCTCCGAAATCTATTCAAATTAAGGAAAATATAAAACTTATTTAAATTCAAGAAATTTTGCTTTAAAATGTTAATACCTTTTTGCTCTTGTTATGATCGTTGGTTTTAAAAAGTCTTCATCGCGGCTTCAGTAAGCCATTGTATGCTTAAAAAGTAAGTAGGTCAGGGTTTTCACGGCTTTATGCTTCCATTTGTTGATTTGTTTAAATATTACCTTTATTATCATACACTGTTTTTATTTTGTTCGTTTCCAAGTCAGCTGCAAAGCCAGAATCTTTAAAGTTGTTACCAATAACAAGTGCTTTATGACGTTTGATGAGACTCGTAACTTAATAATGATTTTGAGAAATGCTTGCGTTCACCTGTGATGTTTCATCCAATTTATAAGGAATTTATAGAAAATTTCTTCGTTGTTGTACTTGAGAGAAAGCGTTTGCATAACTTCTATATAGTAATATATAAAAACTAAACTAAAAGCTTGTGATAGTAAATTTTTTAAAGCTTAATAGTGGTTATAATAACCGTGAGCGGTATTCTGCAACAAATGTTTTTAACTATTTATTACCGCTTTGCGGCGTAGGCTGTTCACATATGGCAGACACTTGGTGCATCTAATTACGGCAATCATAGATTGGTTTGCACCGGCCAACTATGGTAAAGTATAGCTTTGATGCTGGTATACTTAATTTTTGAGCTTACTTTCAAGTTTAGTGTGTAAAAAACCGAGCTTTCCAACCTGCAAAACGAGAACGAGGGCGTCTTCTTTTCAAAGCGTCTCCAACTCTCATTTACGTTCCTTGCACTGATCTAATTCACTTTTGCCCATCTTGTGCTTTACCTTGCAACTCTCAACGATATTCGTTCAACTGCATAATTGTAGAAGTGATAAGTCGGCCAATGCCAATACGCCCCACATCACTTCACCTAATGGAATCGTTCCTTTTGTCGAAGACATGATTATTGCTCACCTATTTTCGTCATAAAGTACTAGAAATTAAACTTTTGCTGGCATAAGTACCCCTAAAAAGGGTGAGTTATGTAGACCGGCCCATCCGATACAGATTTTTCATCCCAATTAAAAGGAAAGGCTTTACGAGAAAGTAAATGGTGTGGCTGATCTTTTCCATTTTCGAACAGGTGCTGCAGGAACGACCACCTATAGAATATAAATGCAAATTTTTATCGTTGTATCTGTCATGGTTTATAAGCAAGGAGCAAAAAACCAATATTATTTTATTTCTCAACACAAAGGTAGTAGGAGTTAGATTGTACCTCTGCCGTACCCTCTGACCGATTTGGCTTAACATCAATAGCAATCTGCGTGCAGATCTTTTTACCAAAGGTGATTACTACATTTTTGAGGCCAACAGAATGTTTAGCACAGACAGGTGGACGTTTCAGACAGACTGACATATTTAGATCGGTTTAGAATTTGATGCTAATCACGAATATGTACACTTTATGGGGTCTCCAAAGCGTATTCCTGGGTGTTGCCAACGTTTTGACAAGATGAATATACCCCTCGTCCTTCCATGATAGAGGTACAAAGAGATAAACTTATTGCCGCTACCTTGAACGAAACAAAATGGAAACTTTTGTAAGATCAATTCCCGAACGAATATACATATGGATGAGTATGAATACTAGACACTGTTAAATAAAAGTTTCATTATTGCGATGATTCAACTGTAAAAGTGATATATTAAAATTACCAATAATAAGCTTTAATAATTTGTGGACTTGTAAAGTGGACGACAAAGAAAGACAAGAGGAAAACAGAAAAAAAAAAACGCTTTATGTAGACAATTACAACTTCATTTACTGACTCTTGTCCCGAATCAGAGACGGCCCCCATCAACTGCGTCTATATATGTGTGTTGGAAGGCAAACTCTGACTAAAACGTTCATGTCGCTTACATTCTCACGCGTTTATTAATAAATTTCAAGTTTTTTTGTTTTTTTACTAAAATATTTTCGCTGAAAAATTTCTCTACTTTTTGCTGATTGAATCTCATAATCATTCTTATGTAAAACTCACCTCTTGCCTGATTTTATAATATCAGCAGCAACTGTTAAAACTTGTTTATAACTTTTAGAAATACTTGGCTAGCGCATCTTGTCTGCGTTATTAAGTTTTTTGTGTTATTGTGTTTTGTTATGTTACGTTTATGTTTTCTCACAACCACTACAAAAAAACAAAAAAAACGTGACTCTTATGACATTTTCAATTTTCGTTTTTAATGTTTTTGTAAATTCAATTTTATTTCGTTAACTAGAGGGAGTTCAGTTTTTCATCAAAAAAAAAAAAAAACATCTCCTTAACTACTACAACCACTAGCCTCGTTATGCAGTAACTTCATTTTTTTTTTTTTTTTTACATTTTTTACACAATTCATAGCCATATAATTCAAATCGATTTTTTCTCTCGCAAAATTGTATAGATTTAAGTTTCAAAGGTTTGTCGCTTCATTTCGAAAAATAATGTTATTAATGTCAGTTAAATGTCATCTTTAAATCAAATTAACTTTTGTGAATCCTCCAAAGTTAATTTAATTGTAACATTTGCATGTTGCTGCTTGCATCTCGCAAACAAATAAAAAGAGTAAAAAATAAAAAAAATATGCAGAAATAAAGAACAATAATAAGGTTATTAACACGTTAAGTGCATGCATTCAACCCATCAAGTTTTGATAAAGCATCTCATGTATGTAGAATTGTTTTTGCCTGTAATTAGCTTTATTAAAATTTATTTGATCGATTGTTCCTCAAGATCGAACAAAAAACTTTGCAATTTTAAAATAAATTTTTAATATATTATTTCCAATTTTTTTATTAATCTCACATGCTTACTTACTAACACATACAAAAGCCGGTCATGATTAAAACTGTAAGTACTTTTAAGCCTTTTACACCTTTCAAACAGTATCTACGTATTAAGAGTTACCACAATTACAATTAGAATTGGAAAGGCTTCAAATAAATTGATCTAATCATCAAACAGCCTTGACGAAACCGTGTAACTGCATCTATCACCTGTGATCTCATTTTCGTTTGGAAAAGTCTTTTGAAAATGTTGCGCTTTGAACAAATGCAAGTTTATAAGATAATTCAGTAACTATTAGAATTACCGCTGACACGAGCAAGTACACAGCAAGTACTTTTCTTATTCGATATGGAATCTTCGATCTATCGATTCTCTTGTTACTCAAAAAAATGTTGCAAGTAATCCTCCAGAGCATCGATTTTCATTAAAATGAATAGAAAATTAGCCAAAAAAACAGAAAAATTTTCTAAAATCCTTTCAATGCCCCAATCATTAAACATCCTATAGATTTACTTGTCTTTAGGCAGTGTAACGACTGTCTCTTATACACATCTAGATGTGTATAAGAGACAGCTATTAACCTCACTAAACTGCTTAAAAGAGCGATCAAGAGCAAAGTGATTAGTCGTGTTGATTGCTCTTCGGTTTTAACCAATAAGCAATTTAGTTTTACAAAAGGGTCGAACACAACAAAACACGCTAAGATGTCTATGTTCACCTTTTTTTTGCCATATTGCTCAAGTATCATGCAAGTTTTAAATATTATTTTTTCGGCGATGCCAGTGCAATCTTTTATTCTGGTGTTCGCCGGGAACAAGTGTTCCAGAGCTTAAAATTTATTTTCATCTATGTTTCTGAATATTGCCGCTTGTGCAAAACGCGACGTAAACTCAGACTGTTTTTTCAGAAGAAAAAAGGACCTCGCTTTTCGCCATGTAGTAACTTTCAAGCTTAACAATGATGAAGTTTAACAGTGTTTGGCGCTATTTTGGATATTTTTAATACATGATATTGTTACGTAAACTGCCCTGCTGCGAGTTCATGTCTTCATCCAACTCCTTTTGAGTCCAAGTTCGTACCACTGAATTGTGATTTTTAGGATGACCTAGATTTTAGATATAATTCTTAAAAGATCTATGTACAAATTATTTACAGGAAGTTATGGAAGTTTGGAATGCTTCTTCTTTTCTAGTCCGTTCGAATACTACAATTCAACTCTCTTGGCTCGCCTGACTTTGCCTTTCGCAAATACTTTGCTTATATACTCTTTACCATCAAATTAGCAAATCGAATTTTATTGTGACACTTCCACACTTCCACACTGATCCCTTTATCGTCTGTCAAATGTTCTGGGAATTATTGCTAATCTTTTCACAATCGCCGTAAAGCATCATGAATGTGTTTTTGGTATTACCGTTTGTAGAATTTGGTTTCCTAGAAAATTGATTGGTTTTCATGCAAACTCATTTTATCAAAAGTGGGATTTACGTAACAATATTTACTGTATTTACATATTTTCAAGTGTGTTAAAAAAATGAATAGTTAAATAAAATTGTAGTATTATAGTTAACTGTTAACCGTGAAGTGCATGTTCTCAGAGGTGCATCAACAAACTACAAAGAACAAAAAATAAAATATTAAAGCTGTCTATGAACGTACTTTCTGGCACTTTCCAACTTCGCGTTCTAATGGTTCACATGATTAGTGATATCCAAATCATATCCGAACGTATTGATCTTATGACTTAAAAATATTGAAATCGTTGTTTTATATCACTTAACACCCGAACAGAGCGGCGTGAAATCTTTCATTCCCTTTTTTCTTTGTGATCTCTTTACATTATTCTCCTCATTGTATATTGTGCATGTTTTATGTGGTGTGTTTATTTTAGTAGCCGTTCCTTTGTTATATTTCCTCCTTTCTGTTTTCACTGTTTCCTTTCTGTTCTTATAAAAATTTAATTATAATTTACAAAATAAATAAATACTATCGAGCAAAACAACAAAGTAACCTTTGTTTGCATTGAAGTAAAAAATATAAAAAAAAAAAATCCGTTGTTAACTATAAGATTCATCTAGATATCCTATATCCCTATATGGATTTACAAACATATGTTATCGCGCATCTCAAAATTTTATAAGCAGTAACAGTACGTAGAAGTGTCACATGTACATGGAGCACAAATGTGTAGGGGATTACCCGTAAGTGGACTTGCAATGTGCTTTAATAAAAATGATAAACTTATGAACCATAAAACAAAACAACAAAGAAAAGATGTAATACATTGCAATATGATTCCCTTGTGCCGCTTGTTTTTTGCTATTGCGACAAATTGATGGCGTTAGAGCACGAAAAATATGAGTTCTGCTAACAAAAGGAAACATATTCTTTCATGAAGTCGTTGGCATATCTAAAAAAGATACAAAGAAGTGGGGGCAACATTAGAGGGTAAATCAGGAAATTTCCGATGCTGGACTGAGCGAGACATTTACTAACAACCAAATTTGCAGTTGAAAAGTTTGAGAACTGCTTTCAATAGCCAGGTAGCTGAATGGGCATACCCATGCGGTAATCGCTCCGAGGAAGAACATGTTATTGTGCAATTGCTTTTAGTATCCATTCATGATTACTTATTATACTTTTTTCGTGTTGATATTGATGGATTGAACAAAAACTCTCCCCTTTTCAAAACTTTCTTCCAAACTTAACTAAATTTTATTGCGGAATCTCGAAGTTAGATCCACTCCACAAAATTCTTTCTTTGCACGCCTGGATTCCAGTACACTTCGCCGCAGTATTTACAGAAACTTCTTCTTTCTGGGATATCGTCTACTTCCATCTTCTTCCGCCGTCCACTTGCCGTGCGCCAATCTCTTATAACTTTCGTTTTCTAAAACCTTCTAATCACAATTTTCTCGCCCGCCCTTTCTTCCTTTGCTCCTCTCTTTTCTCCGTTTGTGCCTACCACTGCGCTTCTAGCAAATAGATCTCAATAATAAGTAAATAAGTGCTTCTTGTTGTTGTTGCCACTACTTTATACATTTTGACAGGGATATCTGCTGCCCTCAATTTTCTTTCGTTTGACTCCCTTTAATTTTTTAATTTCTCATCACATTTCACTTTGACTTTTTACGACCATTTTTTTATCTTCTGTGTTCTGCACGATGACATTAAATCAATTCGGGATTTCACTCTGTCCGAAATTAGGTTCGCTTGTAAGTATGTTTTTTAATTATCCAATACGCGAATGCAGATAAATTTATTTAATATTCAATATAAATATACTTAGAATAAAAAGATAAATGAAATTTTTTAAACTATGTTTTCGGTGCTTAAGGTGTGTGTAAGCTTTCAAGCTTGCTGTTTTAACAGCAGTTAAGAACTTGATTCCTTCGTTCTTTGAGCGCTTAAGTTAACGTTTGTTTTTTGTCTATTTTCGTTTTTGTTAATTTCTTAAGATTTAATAATCACTTCAATAAATATTGCACGCTTTTCCCTTCGTTCCCAAGTGCCCTAAATGAAATTCTTTTAACCTACTTTTCAAAGCCATGGCTCGCTGTTCAAATACATGCTTCGTTTACAAAATTCAGTGATAGCCGCAGTAGGCGTAAGAAACTTTAACAATTTGTTCTGCATGAGTCAGAAACTTTCACACTCATATTTGAATATGAGTGTACTACTTTTCACGTTGCATTTGTAACACGCAGAAATATACAAAGTATTTATATAAAAAAAAAAACGAAATTTCGAAACAAGTACGCATGCGACGAAAAAACAAAAAACGTTTATTCAAAATGTTATTGGTTTTCAACTAACGCTTATGGCCCGTATTGTTATTAAGAGAAAAACACATTTTTTTTTTAGGAATTTAACCTTATTCTTCAAAGTACCCTCCTTCAAGGGTAATGCGTTCATCCCAAAGCTCCTCTAACTTTTCGATGTCGTTTTTGTAGAACGATTTCTTTTTGACCTCGAAATAGGGGTCAAGTTTGGCTATCACTTCTTTATTTGAGTCAAATTTCTCTTCCTGCAGTGTCTTTTTGATTTCTGCAAAAAGCGAGAAGTTCCTGGCGGCAAGGTCTGGAAAATACGGTGAGAGCGGAAGCAATGCGAAGCATAATTCGTTCAATTCGCTTTTATTGACTTGTGACACGGGGCGAAAGATCTCGGACCGTTTTTGTCGCCGTCCGTCATGACTAATATTCATTTAGTCCTTTTGAAGGTAGCCGATGAACAAAATGCGAAGCTCATCCCAAAATAGAAATGCCATAGCCTTCTTAGCCGACTTATGGGTTCTTGATCGTTTTGGACGATTTTTACCGGCTGCTGTCCACTCAGCTGGAGATCTTTTTGATTCACGTAGTAGTGGATCCATATTTCACCCATTGTCACATACCGGCGCAAGAAATCCTTTTTCCTACCTCGCTTGGACATCTCCAAATAGCGGGCTAAATCGTCGACAAGTTGTTGTTTTTGGTCGAGGGTGAACAAATACGCACAGAGCTATTTCTCGGTCAAATGTTCGTGTAAAAAATTAAACACACTGCTTTCCGATATTTTGAAAGCGCCAGCTATCCCACCCAAGTTCACTTTTCGTTCTTCGAAAACGATTTATACCCACTTTTTTATGTTTTCTGAAACGATTGTCGGTTTTGAACGACCAGAGCGTTCATCACCGCGGGCTATACGACCACGTTCAAATCCACCATAGCAGTCAATGGTAGTTGAGTTTCGTAGTATAAAGTTCACATAATGCTTATTAAATCGTTTGTCCCTATCAAAACCAAAGTTTAAGCAAAACCCGAAATTCTTTTTTATTCATTGCTTTGAAAATTACAAAATTATTGGCGTCACCAAAATGGCTGCAACTTGCCAAGTAATGGTCAGAATGTCTCAGATACGTGATTGTACGAGGTCTCTTAACGGTCTCACCATGCCACTAGCGTGAGTGCCTTCCATCACCGATGGATGAGAGCCATGTTCATTTCGTCAAAACGTTTGCAAGGTCCAGAAGAAAGCATCAAAGACCGCGAAAAGTATATATATTCTTGATCAGCATCAAATTCTATCTAAATCGATTTAACCGTGTCCGCCTATCTGTCCGTCCATCCGCGCAATGTCTGTTGTAAACATTCTCCTGGCTGCAAAAATGAAGCTATCGACTTCAAATATGGCAGAAACATTGGAAGTTTTTGCACGCTGCTTGGTATTGAAAATGGGCCAAATCGGTCAAAGGACATGCCCATAGCGCCACGTAAATTAAGAACACCTCTGTTTTGCAAGCGAAATGAAAAATTGGTTTTTTGTTCATTACTCATGAACTATAGCAGATAAATGTACAATAATTTGAAGGCATCTTCTATGGGCGATGCTTTAGTGTTTATAGAAAATGAATATTCAATTTTACAACACATCGAAATTGCATTTTTTTTTTTCAATACCTTTGAAAGTGGCAGAAACGAGCTTCGAAAACCCCGCAAAATTTAATTCTTTTCCTTTATTTTTTGCGTCTTTTAGGATAACGGTGATGGGTATAAAAAATTCGGTCATCACCGAGTATAATTTTCTTACTTGTTTAAATTTAAAGATGACTTTGGATCAGAGATCGATCGCTTTTCCGTCTTATCTACAACAGACGAAACTGTGTAGATAGACAAGCTAGCTGCACAGATAGACAAGCAGAATCAGTTGGAATATCATTTTGATTTGGATCTTGATCGTGGGATTCCCCGAATGGATTTCTGGATGAGAATGATTAATTAAAATTAATTAGTATAATCTAATATTTCGTTGTTGATGAGTCCGAAGATGACTCTATTTTTTCTTTATCGTACTTTTTCGGGCAAAATGTTGGTATTTTCTCACGCCATTAAAGCAATTAAAGTTAAGATAAAGTTTAGCTACCAACCGTAATATTAAAATTGCAGTCCAATAATGATCACTTTCATTAAATTAATCTTTTGTGAAATGAAAGAAAAATTCATCCAAAAGACTTTCGTTATTATGGCGCGCTAAAGTAATTTTATTGCAAAAAGTTCAAATGCTTTGTGGCGGTAGTAATGATAAAGTGAGTTCACAGATGGCATTTTTTCCATGACATGCATGCATGAAAGCAAGTGATGTGAAAAACATTACGAGCAAAGAGAAGACAAAAAGACAAAAAAAAACAAAAAAGAAAAATCTTTAACTGAAGTAATTTTTAAATTGTGGAAAAGAGCTGCTATTTGGCATTTAGTTTGACTTTTTTCTTCTTTTTTTTACAGAATAACAAAATAGACTTAAACAGTAGTCATTCAAGCAGTCAGTAAAAATTATAGCTACTTAGTGCTACTGGGATTTTTTTATATGGCTAATTAGAGGGTACATGTGCTTTATTATTACGAGGTATTAATCAAACATACACACTGAAGTCTGAGGGACTTTTTCTCGTCCTATTTTGAAAAGTTTTTAGTTAGCAAAAAAGCCGATGTGTCGCAGGGCAGTTAGTGAAAGTAATCGCAGTTATGGTGTGTGGCATTTTTACATTTACTGAGCAGAATAAACGAAATGCATTAAATGTTAGGAGATTTAGAGCAACACTTGCTATAAATCTTGGCTTATCGATGGCAATATTTTAAAATTTGCTGTCTTGTTTTTTATTACTTTTTTAAGCCGTTAAGTTAGTTTTGAAGCATTTGCCGACGCACTACTACTACGAAACCTTAATCGCGAAATATTCTTTACATGAGTAAGCACACACGGTCTTTCGGATGAGGTGCCAATAAAGCTTCTTTTTCGCGAGCTGTGTGGGCATGTTTAAACTAAAACCTTACACTAGGCAAGACATAGAACTGAAACATTGGTTCTTGACTCAGATCGTCGAATTTCTTTAATTCTTTCTGCTCCGTTTACAGTAAACATATTGTAAGGTACAGTACAAGTCTGTGGGCTATAACTTATTTCGTGAGAACTTGTAAGAAAGTGAATGAGAATATAAAAACAGGCCTTTTGACACTCTTGCCCACATGTAAAGCTACTAAAAAAAATAAAAAGTTGATAGTAGATCAAGTAAGTCTTTCTACAAGAAAATGGAAATGTTATGTCTACATATGAAAATTAGAAGTAAAGAAAAAAAATTGTCCCTGAAGAGATTAATAAACATTAAAAACTTAACTAATACCCCGTTCGCCCCAAGCAGTAGGGTAAGTCCAATTCCACTTTTAAAACCTTTTTGCTCTTTTGGTTAATTAAAACTGTATTTAGTTAAATACAACATAAATAACATTTATTTATATCTTTGCTCATTTCATTTTATTTCCTCATCTATTTCAGGCTTCTCGCAAAGTTTCCAAATGTGGTTATTTATTTGTGGCGCCTGATTGGGATTTCAGTAATCCTCTTTATCGCACCAAGGTAAGATATAAGAAAATTTACTAAAAATATTTTTTTTTTCCCCAATTCTGGAAAAAAAATTAGTCTTAGGCTTTTGCTCTAAAATAAAAAAAAGAAATCGTTTTTACGACTTATAGCGAATATATCTCGCTGATACCATTCGTTAACATTCGTTTAGTTTGGTTCGCAATTTAGCACGACTTCATGATATATTAGTTATATTAGGTAAAAGAAGAAGAAATTTGTAGGAAAAGTAACGGTCTATCGATCATTAAAAAAAAAAGCTTAAGCATTCAGAATTGGCCAGAAGAAAAGACCTCGTTTTCCATCGGACCTCACACATATTTGATGACTCGACAAAAATTGGGGAGTAAAGCGGCTCAGAAGTTTTCAGAGTATGCGACTTTCATTTATTGCGCTGTTTGCGGAAATCTCTGTTAAAGGTATAAAGCCGACTTTCAAAGCCGCTTGCAGAAGTTATCCGAATCAGCCATGGCTCGACTGCGATGGTACTATAGAGACAGGTATAATAGATAACGGTTAACGGAACAAGCTTAATAAAATTTTTGAGGAGTGATTATATACAAGCAACACAGGGGGTTAAAAGTATTTGAGCAAAGGGTACACAGACACAGAATTAAGTTAATACATTTGGAGCTGGCTGCAACGGCTTCTAAGCAAACCAATGTAGTTCGATTGCCTACCTTCATCAAGAAGAATTTTTTCAATTCAAGAAGACTTGTTGTAGCAAAATGCACACATTTTCACAAAGTTTCCATTCAGTTGGCATTATATTGCATTCATGGAGCTGATCTATTTTAAGTTACTACGCAAAACGGTTTGCCTATGTTATCAGCATATTGCGCTTTATAAGGAATATCTTGTGTGTATCTGTGGTTCATTTTTATATAGTGAAATTGACGTCAATCGCGTAACTCGCTCATTTATCAGATGTTTAAAATCCTTTATGTCCTTTGTGACAGCTGCAATAATGTTTATCATTTAATTTCTATATCGGAATGCCTGTTCCGACATCTCTGGCTTTCAAAAAAAGGGTAGACAATCTTCACTGGATACATGTGAATTCATTGGTGAAGGTAATGTAATTTATAGCGTTTCTCCTACGTACTTTGTATGTAGGTATGTAGGTATCTTATTCTTGTGCGTATAAGGATAGTTCTTCTGATTTCTTGACGACCCGCTTACTAACCCACTGATCTATATCATAATTAGCATAAGCAAAGAGTACAAATTGTCTTTTTTCTTTTGCATCCTAAAAATGTATGTAAGCGTAGTTAATGAATAAATAAATAAATAAAATGAAAAAAAACATTAATAAATATATAAAATCCTTTTAACAAAGGTGGCACTCCAGTGATTATGAAATATGCAATTTTCTATGAAGTCCTATTACGAAATTACCGGTCAATTGAATTCGTTCGGATGGTTTTCGAAAATCAATAGAATAGAACGGAAAGCCATGGTTTTAAAATATGAACAACCACAAGGAGTTAGCCGGAATGAAAAGGGGAGAGAGACCGCAACCTAATGAGTTGGCTTCGTCTCGTTAGTACATCTTAACCAACTAAACGCTCACTATAGTTAATAGCTGGTCAAACCGCATCGACCAAGTATGACCTAGGAAAGGATATGTCGTTATGTTGGTAGTTTCGACTTTGATCTACTGAGCTATGCGGCAGTCGAGATGACATTTTGAAGTTCTAATATTGTCTTCGGCGATAGATACTCTGACGCGGATTTAAATACGAAGCTCTCTAGTGTTGCACACGCGATCAGTCCCTTGTCCGTTAAGTGGTGAATGTAGCAACTTTAGCAACTTTATCGACCTTAAAAATTTCAACAACAGGCAGCCAAGCGAATTTTCTGAAAAAAAATACATGGGCTCCACGATGCTGTGTTTCGTGTTGCTACAAAAGTAAATAAATATCTAATATGTCTTCTATCATCCTCTTCAATACTCCAGGTCGTAAAAATTTGCAATTAGCTAAGACGGTAGTATCACATTTCCTAGTAGGCGAGTTTGCTCTTCACATTCAGGAAAGGGGAAAGAAAGTTTGTTTTTAGAAGAGTGGCAACATATCCTCTCATCCTTCATTCAAATGTGTGTAACATTGATACTCTAGGTTCTAGGGACATTTTGCAGCGCTTAATGCTTACGTTTCATTTTGCAGACTCGAAACTAATTACATGGTAATAACTTCACTTACTTAAGAGCACCTCTAGCGTTATTAACTCTTCTCGATTTTACTTTGCGCTGAGATCTGAGACCTGCACGCGAAATATTTGTTCTTTCTACAATTTTTTGCCTTATTGTTTTAATAGTATTTGGATGTTGTGGTTTACCTCCTCAGTCTCAATGTAATTTATTAGCTTTTCTTCGTGCCTCTTCGTAAATTCTAAAGTGGTAACGTAACAAGTGCGCTTTGGTGCTTTTTGTTTTATTTTTGCTATATATTTTTTTTTCTGGGGTAAGAAACGGCATTATTTGTTTTAGATGTGTGAGCAGCGGCAGACCAAACCTGTGATAAGCATCAAATTTTTATTATTATGATGCTGACAATTGCTATTTTTATGGTCGATTTTCGGTTCTACCAGCAAAGCCTGTTTATGTTATATTTTCGGTTTGTAATACCCGTGTGTGTGTGTGTGTGTGTGAGTGTGTGTTTCCTACAAGTGTTTTTGTCATCTTTAACGTTTTAGATAGTAAAAGAAAACATAAGAATTTCAATAAACGAGCAACAAGTTATAAATTTGTGTTGAAAATTTTCTAATTGTCATAATGTTCATAAAAATATCTGCTTGTGTATGATTAGCGCACGCGTGTGTGTTTACTTTTGAGTATGTTTGTGTGTGCATAATGTATTTAAAAAGATCATGAGCTATTTATCTGATGACTACGTTTATGATCAACAAAGAAATTTAAATAAAAAAAAAAAAAAAAAAAAAAATTTATTTATTCTCTTGGATTATTAGGCAACGAAGCTGAACCAATCAGCCAGTTAGGCCGGCAGGCAGACAAACAGCATGTGTTCAAGTTTGTGTCAAACCTGTTTTTTTTTTTATATTCATATTTTCTTTTCATGAGGCCATAAAGCCATACCCACCAACAACCATCATCCTCTACTATCGTCCATTGCAAAGAAATACCATCTTTCTAAACGGTAGCTTCCAAAGCTTAGAAAGAAGCGAAGAACGAAAAAACTTATTTATTCTCTACCAATTTTCATATATCTTTTGGCCAAAGTGCCTATACATTTCTTTGCAATTTTCCCTCGTATTTTCTTTCATTCACAATTTATTTTTTGTACTCTACTGTAGTACAAATGACACATAGAGCTCATTAAGTGCATATATCTAAAATTATTAACTACAAGATGCCTAAACTAAATTCTTACTCAATAAATATGATTTTAGAAAAATGAGGGCGCATCTATTTCACTTTCATGCAAAAACTACTAAAGCAAATGAAAGCCTTAAACTTCCTTCTGCACTAACTAGTTCACGTGGGACTTCAAAGATTCATTTTGAATAGTGTTGTCACTTGTAAAAACGTTGTGTGGACTTTGTTCCAGTGGCACGAAACTTTGAAATACACCTCACAGCTATTTTTCTTCCCACTTGGATAAGTCCTTTCTGTCAGCCCATTGAGACATATGGTACGTTATATCGGGCAATATTTTAGAATCTCCCTTCTCATTACTTATGTTTTGTTTTTATAGAACAATATTTGTATTTAAAACAAAAATGAGACTTTCAGTAAAGCTTTCCTTAAGGAATTTTTCAAAGTTTTACAATCTACCAATTTACTCCCCATCTTGAACATGTACTGCTTAACAATACATGAATCCTCTCAAAGAAGGTCAAGTATATTAAACGCTTAACTGCTCGCTTTAAATGTCTTCCTACTTGTTAAAAACAAGGTAGGGAATTTGTATGCCAAGCCTAACTTCCTGGTAGCATTCTCACTTGTTTTTCGTTTTTTAAATAATGCTTTTTTGTCGTATGCTAATCGTTGGTTAATTAAAGAAAAAGCCAATAAATTGGTTTGTGATGGAAAGAAAAAAGAAAATAATAATAATAATAAAAGTGTAAGAAAAGGAAAACTTGTGTTAACAAGGAAATGCTTTAGCCATTAAATGCGAATAGTTGCTGAACATGCGTTTCTAACTATCAGCA
Source organism: Glossina pallidipes (assembly GCA_000688715.1). Lineage (NCBI taxonomy): Eukaryota > Metazoa > Arthropoda > Insecta > Diptera > Glossinidae > Glossina > Glossina pallidipes. Next base: position 1,710,061 of record KK499795.1, read on the forward strand.
TTTGTTTATTTATATAGCTTATAATGCCTATTGGCTTTCGATAAAAAACCTTGTTGTTTATTTATGATAATTGTCTCATAATGTGGTTTATTTATGGTTTAAATTTTTCTACACAGCCGCAAAATATCTCCCGTCGCATATGTGACTTTCTTTTTGCATTTTTCCCGCTAAAAAATTGTTTGCAAAAAAATGAAATAAATTTTATGAAAATGCTAAAAATATATATTCGAACTTCTGCTGGTATCGATGAATGGTTTTTTGTAGACTTTTCTTTATCGCTTAATTAGCAAAAGTCGAGTTGCATGTGCGGATACATACGAGGGTTGATTAAAACGCTTGCGGCGGTTTGCTCCTACGTTTTTATCTTTCGTTTTGAATTCATAGCTGAGGCCGTGGAGCTCGTCAAGCTTGTTTTCTATACTGGATAAAGAGCAAGCAGTCAGAGATAGGCAGGTAAATGCCGAGACTGAGGCATTCAAACTTTTTGCTTTACTTCCAACATCTGAAAACAAGTTCTTTGCCTTACCCAAACGACACACTACCGATGACATAAGGAAACTATTGTAGAGTGACGTTTTCTTTCTTCTTTTCTCCACTTTGTCAACATTATCACCGATTGAAATTTGTCGGGCCTCAGTCTCAGTCTTCATTCAAAGAATAATTAGCGAACGGCTGCTGTGGTTTTATTCGAAAAATACATAATGCAAGTTCTTTCCTTCACAAGTTGACAAGCGGTGTCCCGATCAATACACTTTCTTTTTCACTTTTTACTGAATAGCTTGCAGCTGCTGTAGGAACTTTGTAGTTTCGAGGCGAAATTCCCATTTTGGCACATCTTCAACTTTGCAAAACCACTGATCTGCTTACTATGGCTACTTTGTGCTGAATCAATGGCAGTGAGAAGAAGACAGGTCTGGAGAATAATCGCTAATTGGGAGAGAAGTTTCGTAGGTTGGCGCATAGATGTGTTTTGACACATTTCGTTTCAAGGTTTTGAAAATCATACGGATTCATCAATCGCCATCCCACATCCTTACCTCATCCTACGAACTTATTGAGTGATATGTTACTGCTTCTAAAGTTCGCTCACACAGCATTCTGGCTTGTTGCTTCATTTATTGACTCTTCAAACATGGCGTAGCTAAACAAGTAGAGAGAAGAGAATTTTCTTCTGCCAACACAAGTTTCCACTTTTTGCATGGCGGCTCATTCTACTTTGAAATCCTGAAGTACGATAAAGTAAATAAGCAATTTCTTTCTTAACTTCTTGATATATCCGTTACTTGATTTTTTGTTTATATACATATATCAAGGATATGTCAGTTAGAGTCTGCTTATTTTTCTTTTTTGCTTGCTTGTCTATCATCATTTTCTTTTGATTGAACCATAACTTCTTATGTCTCTACGTATCGATAAAACTAAAGAACACTGTTAGTTAGCGTTTTCCTACATTTCACACTGTTCTCTCGTCGTCGTCAACAGTTTTTCTAAAAAAAAATATTTAAAACACGCAAACATGTCAGAGCATTGAAGACATTAAACCTATCAAATAGTTGAACTATCGACTTTTCAAGCTCATGTTGATTTACTATATAACATACAATGATTTTCATTTTATGATTATTATCACATCGCAGCATTGCTCGCTATTAGCATGAAATCCAAGCATCTGAAAAACATTAACGGTAAAAGTTAATAATACCAGACTAAGATTTTTTCCTTCCTTCGTCATCTTCGTCGTAAGAAATGACCGCAAAAATATCATATAACCGACAGATACTTTTTATTCAAGTATAAATAAATCGACTATAAAAACACTTGGAGAAATAATTTATCGTTGATTTGAATAAAAAATATTTTATTATATAAATGATTACATTCCTTAAAAACCAAGAGTCCACTTCGATTAAGTCCTGGATTTGTTTGTAGTTAGTTCAATCTTTCAACCCTTGCTTTGTATTTGAAAGATGGCTTAAGCTTGTGAAAAACTCCGTGGAAGTTTTAGTGAAGATGCGTTATCGACATCAGCACCAGGAAAATGTTTTACTCGTTACCCTTCTGGAATAATGTGCCGCAACTCTCAAGTCGACCAAACGTAGGAAAAGTCGATACTATTCATCAAGAAAATTGTTTGATGTCACTGCGAAGCTTAACATTGACCAAAAAATCAGTTTTGAACAATTCGCGTAAGACTGGATGCAAATAAAAGTTCGATCCCTTATCAATGAACTAAGAGTGAAAAATTTAATGAATCGAAATTCCGATTTGATTTCAAAACCATCTGTGAAGCGCAAATGAAACGAAGCTAAATTAAGGCATTTTTAAAAAAATTGAGAAAAACCGAGGCGGTGAAAAGTGTTACGAAAAAGAGGTAGTGGTCCAAAACATTGGAAAGTGCGGATTAAGGCGACGCAAAATAATAGTTTCCTTTTAGTGGCATTGAAAAAAATCATTCGCAATCTGATCAGGCTGTTGCTTCCACGTAAAGTGTCTAGAGTTGATCAATAGCAAATGGGTTCTTTGCTTCATCCTACATATCCTAAATGACAGGACAAAAATGCAAATATACCAGAAAGCCAGAAAGCTGCCTTCCGCAGCTTGTTTTTCACTCATGTTAAGCCATGATGATTAGAAAGAAATGAGTAAAACGAAAGAGATGGGGAGTCGATGCGTTCCCAGTCGGTGTCTGTCAAATGCCTTCCGACTGAGCACTCACTAAACTACGGGTAAAATTTGAGTCTGCGACCACTTCGCCTATCATTTGTTTTGTCCTCTGCAGAGCTCCCTTAATTATCTAAAGCTGACTTCAATACAGACCTACAGTCACCGCTCTTGTCCGATCTTTCGCCCAGAAATACAAGATGTTCTACAATGGCGTTATGAAAAAAAGTTTCATTGTACATATTTGGTTTTTCTCTTAATATTTAAATTTTGGTCAAAAAAAAAAGTTACGCAATCGGCCAATATTAAAAAAATAAAAATTAAAATAAACCATACCCCTCAGCCAATAGGCGTCATTTATACGTTTAGCTGAAGATAAAATGCATGTTTTCTAAAAAAAAATAAAGGAAAAAATTCAATTATGATTTGTCGCCTACGGTTGATTCCTTTACTCTCTGTGTATTTAGAATTAGAAACATTGTCTCGAAACAAACAAATAACATATTCTGCAAAGAATTTCTCTTCCGCAAACATAATGCGAATAGACTAAGAATGTTATGCCAATAATACCGCGACAAATAAGAAAATCGAAACATGCGTATGCTGTTATGTTTCGAACAAACCATTTCTGGGATTTTTACAAATGTCCGCCTAGCATGCGAGTCACTCAGGGCGGTAACATGAGAATTTATCTTTTTTGCTTATATCACAAAAAGGAAGAGAACATTTAATTGTACACGAATTAATTGTGCGTTCAAAAATGTTTTAGGTAAACTTTAAGTATAAGGACTGAAAATGGCTTGAAAAGGGAACTTTCTAGAAACTTGTCTTAATCGACGCCTCTAACTATGGCCTTAGCTATGTAGCTGTTCTGTTCGTTATTGGCATCCTTGTTACTGACTTTTACCAGAAAGCTTATAATCATCGATGTTCCCGATAACTGTACAGCTTATATTACAATGAACTGGTAGGAGGATTCTTTATGGATTCCAGTTCTACTCGAAAGCGCTTACTTCTTAATAAAATGAAACAATCTGGTCTGCTTCCATTAGACGTGCTTTAAACGAACAAATTAGAAAGCATTAGCTACTAAAACTAATCACTTGAAGGTTTTTTAGCTGTAGGTTTCATTTGCTAAATAAAAGTAGAGTGTAGGTTTTTTACGGAAATACAATAAATAATACATGTATACTCTGTTTTTCTAGTAAGCACGAAAAACGTGTACATGACTTTGACGTTTCAATCGCTATAGCAGAACAATAACGTCTTTTGCTATTATTGTATGTTTGCTAGCACAAATAATTAATACCTTCAACAATTTGTAAACACCAACTATTCCAGTGGCTTGTTTAAGGCAAATGAAAAAATTAATTGTCGCATGTGTGACATAATTCGATTTCTATATTTTTGTACTTAACAAGCGTATTTACAAAAGTAAACACGCGCGTCTGCCATACACATGTCGAGAGCTGCTTGTCTAATTAGACTAATTTGCGAAAGCTGCATTACGTCTTTTCATTATGTACTCATCAATAAGTGCTTTCACTTCCAACGTTAGAACAATAAGACATAATTATTACTATGTTGCCATTCAGCAGAAAAGAAAATATATTCGCAAATATTGAGCTCAACAATTAAGTCCCAGACGAAACTTAAAGACTGGGCGGGAGTTACCCCACCCAAAGGTACTCGCGATGAGAAGTGCTTACCGAAATCGTATATAAATTTCTGAAACAAAATGATGCAAATCGGTGTACAGCTGAATGTTCTTATCAATCCTAGTAACAAAAGCAAACTGCAGTTGATTTTGTAAACAATACACGCAGTTCATCTTCTATCCCAAACTTGATAAATTGATTAGACAAGGAACCAGCCATATTCCTTGAATCTGCTACTATCTACAAATGCGTTATGTTTGACTGCAGCCAGTACATCGGTCATATATCATAGTGAATACTAGTTTTTTAGTCATGGCATCCGTAAATTATCAACAGAGCGTACTTGGTTTTAAGAATTTTAACTTTTTCTCTGTACTTAGTGTCGAAAGGAGAGAAGTATAGTTATTTTGTCTTAATACGTGAAACGGCCAGGAGGAAGCTTTAGCCACCCCCTAGAGTATCCTTGATTAGCATCAAATTCTGAGCCGATTTAAGCGTGTCCCGTCTGTTTATCTATCTGCGGCAGACACATTCTCGGTCGCAAAAATTTAGGTATAGGTTTGGAAAATTTTGCATAAACGTGGGAAGTTATTCCAAGCACGTCTATATTGAAAATGCGCTAAATCGGTGAAAGCACGGACGCATTGCACAACATAAAGTGAGAACACCTCGAACAAGTTTGAGTCTCTTGCTCTTTGCGTATAAACTATAAATGATAGAACGATAAAAATTCCACGTACATGGGTGACCACTAATTAACACACATAAATTGGAAGCATCAGCTCCGCCTACCGCTTATCACAGAGTATCGAAACTTAGGTGGTGTGTATTGGAAAAACCCACCGCATCATCCATTATTATAAAGCAACGGCATTTCATATCTTCAATTTTTTTTTCTCATTTTTTTTAGGATGGTGTAGGGCATTCGATGGGTCGCAGCCGAATGTATTTTTCTAACATGTTTATATATTGCGAATTATTTAGTCAAATTATTAACACAACTGCCTTACCTCATGTCTGTCATTCATTACTAACGTATATATTTCTGTTGGTTGTAAATCATTTAATCAACACCTACAACATATATAATGCAGACTGTGGCAATGTTAGAAATTGTCAATTTACATATTTGGGTGTAGTATTAAATATTTTAATTGAATTTCGGTTTTCATGCAAGAAATGTTTAGGTTTTAGAGACCGTTTAGAGGGTGTGTTTTTACTTTGGTGGCTGTATGGCTCGAAGTAAATCAACCGGTTTAATGATACTTTATATGTATGTTTATGCATTCAAAGCTATTTTATGGCTCTTTTTTTAAATTATTCGTTCATTCATAATCATTGTTTATTGAAGAAATGACTTTATGTTTCAACTGTGAAATTATAAATAGTTATAATTTCTTTTAAGAAGATTTAAAGAGCTCTTGCGCAATAAAATTAAATGAAATCAAGTAAAAAAATTATATTCCCCTCTAACCGAACCTTTTACATCTCCATCAGGTTTACCTTTAAAAAATGAAAAGCTAAGAAAAAGCGAAACAACCTAGTTTTCGATTACCTGTAATGTCGGATGAGCGTAGCTAACGATTTACTTGTACTTACAAGTGATATGTCATTTTACTTCTGATTTCGTAACTACAGCTTATGAAAATTGGAAAAACACGGAAATAATTGCACAGTTTAAATATTTTACAGAGGGCTCATAGACCTGCAACAGTCATCAAAAAAAAACCTATCTATCCTATTATTACCCATAGAACATTCGTGAAAATTGTTATCCTTCCATTTCTTGTAGCTTGTAAGTAAGAAGCAAAGACACCAAATTTTTATTGACTTTTGGAAACAGAAGCTTTCGCAGCTTACGTAGTATTGACGACGGTCGTATACCAAGACCAGTATGGTACCATTTTCAATATCAATCTTTCAATATTTTCACCAATTTTTGTGCCCAAGAGAATGTTTATTACGGACGGATAGACGGGCATGTCTAAGTTGCTTCAAAATTTGATTCGGACTATTGGAGCTTGGGAATGTTGCAAACATATGTACTCGCCTTCTTCCATGGTGGGTGTAAAAAGCAAAAAAATTTAAATTCGTTTTAAACAAGAAAGATGATATTAAATAATCCACAGTCCGTGGGCCAAGACATATTAGCATACCACCATGCGTCCTCAGAATATCTCAAGAATTGCAGATTGCAAGTTGAACACTAGAAAACAAGGTGGACAGACGGACAAACAAGCTTAAAACGATTTACAAATGAACTGAGTAGTAATATACCCTTCTACCACAAGTGGTGTGGGGTATAAAGAACATTAAATATTTGGAAATAACGTTGGGATTTCAAAGAGACTAAACGTTTTTCCTATACCTTGTTACACTTTGCCGTATTATATGCCAATCTGGCTGTCGATCCTCGGCAGAAGACTTAAGAAACTATTTCGCTTTAATTAAATCTTAAAGTGTCACATTCAACTCTACGCAGATTAAGCAAGTGACGGAGACGGTAGGGACAGCTATTGGTTATGTTCGATTACGACTTTCACTTTTTTTTTTTCGTTCTCAATGGACTAATGGATAGAAAAATATGTAGCTATGCCTTACAGTGATATGATACGAGGAAACTAAAAAAAGCCGGTGTCAACAAAACCAGCTTTGAACAAAACTTCAACATTTTTTTTTTTGCTAGAAGTGACTCGAACATGATCACAAGTTATTAAAAGTGTTTTTAATGAAAATTAAATAAAAAGCAAAAAAAAAAAACAAAGTGAGACAAAAGGTCGTTAGCATAATTTCTGTTAATTTTCTTTGACAAGTTAATTGCGGTAATTTGCATTAAAAATTCATCATAATTCATTTAGGACCAACGAATTTATACGAAATGTAATATAAACATTTTTTTCTTCTTTTTTTTTTTTTTAATAATTTACATTCAGTCGCAAGGCAAAACTAAAGCACCGGCAGGCAGTCTTGTATGTTTTCGCCAGATTTTGCAGTGGCATGCCTTGCTTGTCAACAAAAACGAAAAAAAAAAATACACACACGACATAGTGGTGTTTTGCTATGTGTAGATATCCAGCTATGGGCACATGTACGCGCATGTGCTTTTTCTTTTCTCTTTTCATTTTTATTTCTTTCTTTTTTTTATGAGAGAGATCAAAAAGTACACCAACAAGCAGAAAAAAGGCTTAGTGCCAACAATAAAGTTGGAAGTAAAATTATGCAGATTTTTATCTCACCCAACAACAACAAAAGAAATGTTTCTTTTTTTTCTTTTCACTACAAAAACTAATAGGAGTATTGATTTCAAATAGCGTGTGTTTCATTTTAATGTTTGGTGTTAAAGCTGGAAACAAAGTTGTAGGGAAAGCGCGGCGAACGGGGCAGCGAAGTATGAAAGTTAATGTTAGTGTTAAGCATATTGAAAGTGCTGGTATGCGCGTCAACAACACCACCGCCACTTCATCATCATTATCATTATATTATCTAAAAACTTCATTATCCTCTATCGCTTAAATATCGTCATCGTTGTCTTCGTAACCGTTGTAATCATTGGTGTTTGTCATGAATTGCTTGACTTGGCTTTTCTCTTCCCATTTTCCATTCCTCTGAAGGAAGTAGTGTTTGATTTTAAAACGTTACTATTTACGTTGTTGTTCATATATACATACGCTAAGATAATTGACAATACTTTTATACATATACAAGAGATTATATATAGCAAGCCGCGCTACTAAGCAATGAGACAAAAACTTCCAGCCAAGCATTGAATAGAGCGTTGTTGCAGTATAGACTCTTTTAATCATGACTTGACTTGGTTTGGCATACAAACAAATAATGTCGTTCATCTAACATAGAAACCACAAAATTATGCAGATAAAATAAATATGCATCTGCATACGTTTTCCACACGCAGTTTATCTGTTTATTCTTTTTTTTTTTTAGGAAAAAATTGATTTAGTCTGCATGCATGGGTTGTAAGAAAAATCAAGCTGGCTGGAAAAATGCTAGTAGTAGTAGTAGTAGTAGTAGTTATAGTAGTAGTAGTCATGGTGACAGTTGGTGTCGATAGCGATGTCTACGATAAGATGTTGTCACCTTACCTTACTTAAAAAAAGAAAGAAAAAAAAGAAACCCTTTTTATGATTTGCAAAGCACCCTATAAATATTATGTATATGCCCTTGTTTTTTTTTTTTTCTTTTATTCTTTTACAAAACAATCGACACATTTAAGTCATATTTTGAGGAAAATAAGAGATCTTAACACGAACGGAAGTGTTTTAAGAAAAGCACTATAATAATTGATGAATCCAAGCAACACACATACACATATTACTGTTGATTTTCTATTTCCTTTTGTAACAGGCTTTTATTGTTGTGAGAGTTGAATTTTCATCTGCTTGGCATTTGATAGTAATTGCAGGCTTTGTTTAAATCATCATTGATCTCCGCTAACAGTGCTGGTTGATTTGATAATAATCAAATCATAATAACAAGTGTTGATTGACAAGCATAGCTTGGAGTCTGCAAGAGACGTTGCAATGCAATGTCATAGCAGCAGCAGCAGTAGCAGCAGCAGAAGCGGCAGCACCAGCTGATAGCAACTGACGCTTGCCCGCCATTTAGCCTCACAAGAAATCTTGTTTTTACGTTCGCTCCGTGGATAATAGTATTTACATATTTTCATTAACAACTAACTTTCTGTTAAGAAATTATAAATTGTGAAAACTTCTCGTCGTCGTAAGTTGCTGTCAACTTGTTGATATAATTACAACTTTTTGCTCTTACACATGCACATAACTTTTTGTTGCAATCGTTGATTAAATTGGCAAAACGATTCCTTCTAAATAAATGTCAAAGCAATTTTTATAGACAACGATTACAAACCACTAACTTGTTAAACTTAATAATTTATTGTAACGGCGAGCGATTATAATTCTAGTTCATAAAATTTTATATAACACAAATTTCTTGAACATAACAACTTGAACCCGTAAATAAAGAATTTTTATGTATAACAATTACAGTGTGAACAAGTACAAGTTATACTAAGCTATACATAGCTATAGAAGTTGTAGATAGAAACTTGCCTTGAAAGGATTGTTGCCGTAGATCAGGTTTCGAATGCTATCAAATAATGAAAGTGGATCAAAAAGAAAAACAAAAAGTAAAAATATTCTCAGCACTTTTTAAAGTTCTTCAAAAAAAGAAAAAAAAAAAAAAAAAACAGCCGATGACAAATTTGATACTCTGCGAAATTTGCAGGGATTAATTGCTATAATGGAAGACATAAGCGGTTAATTTGTTCTTGTTGCTATTTGCATTTACCTTGAAAGCATATTAGAAGACTGTAAAGCTTATGTTATTTACTAAGGATGTCATAAGCAAGCTTATCGCTTTTTCTAGAAAGGAAAACAAAAAGTGGCTCATCTTGTTTGGCTCATTGATGAACTGGTTTGTATTTTCCTATAATCATTACCCAAGCGTGGAAGCATATCAAATTTGTCATTGGCTTTGTAGCAATCAGCAATACTCGATCAATCTAGAACAGTGGATCGACTTTTTCATGTCAATTAGATGGTTCCGGAGATCCTGGGTAGATCAAATAGTAGACTTTGTTCACCTGATCCTTGTCTATCTGATCAAAACTTAAAGCACAAATTTTTAAGCTATTGTTTGTTGCTAGTGTATTCACATGCCACTAAGACTAAGATTCCAGTTCATTATCGGCTATATAGCTACATTTGTATTTAAAGTGCTTCACAATAAGTATTCTAAATAACATGTCACGCTACTTATGTTTTTGTAAAGTGTTTTTATGTGCCTTTACTAAAATGATTGTATTATCATGAAATTTTGACACGTTCCGCTTGAAGGTTAATGCCATCCAAAAATCATATAGATTCGCCAAAAGTCACCCTGCATCTGTGTATTGTCCTAAGAACGTATTGGGCGGGGGGAACTTTGCCAGCTTTTTTAAAATATAATTCTCTTTTACAAAGTTATAGCCTGATTTTGTGTGAAATGAGTGAAATAATTTCCTTCTTAGTTGACCAAATCGACCGATTATATGACTTGTGTGGACAATTAATCCATCTCCTAAGATAGGCAAAGAAAGATTTGGAGCGCCGTCGCTAAACGCACGCTTTGTGTTCCCTTCGTCAAATCACTTGCTCATGAAAGTACTCAGAAAGTTCTTTATGAAATTCTCTCCTTCCTTTTCTCAATCGGCTATTCTGAAATCACATGGCTTTTCATATTCCTATGCCTGCTATTGACTGTTGAATCAACACACACCGGTGAGCGTGGGCTCACTATTCGTAATATCTATTTTGACTTTTTATATGAAAAGCATCTGTTGTATATAACAGAAAACACTGTATGGAATGATTCATTAGATTGTAAAAGAATTTTAAACATTATTTTTAAACTTTTTTGGAACATTACATTTTCCCTTAGAGGAAATCCTAGAATTTATTTCTTTCGTGTAAATAATTTATTCTTGCTTCAAATTGACATTTTAGGGCGTTCCAAATGCAAGAGTTCAGCAGACACCGGTTATTTGGGATCATCGACTTTGCATAAGTAATTATTTCCTTTCTAATGTAGGAAACATTCCTTTTAACATTTACACCTGTTAGTCGATCCTTGAGCAACAGGTTTCTTGATGTCCATTATTATATAACCTCTTTAAAAGCGGTGAGTTTCTGTACTTTGAGGCCGTAACTGCTTTTATAAATCTATTTTTATTTTGTGTTTTCATTTATTTTGTTTCTTCAATTTAAGAAAAATATGGTATTTATTGTAAGGTAGACCACGCTTCTTGAATAATTTCGTATTGCAATGGTCTCCTCTTTTCTATATATGGAGGGAAATTTTCCTACATACATTTCTTATCTACATCTGGTCTGCATACCAGCGCAATGCTATTATTTGCTGCATACACACTTGCTCTGTAATATACTTTTAATTCGAGTGGCGTACACATATACATACTATAATAATAAAGGTTATTTTTATATACTATGCCCCTCAAATACAAAGTAGGCTTAAGCTACGAAGCATACATGACATTGTCCTGCGTAGATAATAATAGTCACTAACTCATATTTAGCATGACGATACGGACTACCGCTCATTCCTGCAGTTGCGCTACGGCAGCCAAACAGGTAAGTGGTATATAGTTAAAAATGAACATGACTGAGAACTTACGGATATGCAACTGGACATCCGTTCGTACGCACCATCCTTACTATTAGACTTTATGGATGGAGGACTGGACGTCTCCGCTTACGGAATGCTCACCTTAATAATTATGTCAAATGACAAAAAGTGAATTCAGGGCAATTAGTCGGCTCTGCTTCTTCGTCCGACTAGCTGCCGTAACAAAAACATGTGAATCCCAAAAAAGAAAAAAACACCATGAGCCACCATCCGTGATAGTCGGAACCAAGATTATTGATTATGTGCAGACATTATATATCTTACACTAACCCCTCTGTCGATCTAGAATCGATATTATGTTATTTGAAGTTATTAGTTAAGGAGTTAGTGGAGAAGTTTGAAAAGCAAACGAAGACCCAAAATATTTATAAATTTCTTGGTTTCGGATCTCTGGGAAATCTTTGAGCAACATCCCGATTAAGTGGTATCGTCCCATTATTATTACGGGTACCTCTGGGCTTTACTGAATTTTTTTAATTTGATTATTGATTTATGTATTACCGGAGATATTTATAATGATGCTATTTAAACAATGATTCCACATGCATATCAACATGCGTTGTCTCGAAACAAATATTTCTTGACTTGTGACCTAAATATTTAACTCCTTAACGAGTTTACGTCCTGCAAAGTGATTGTTAATTATTTGATGTGTACAATTATATTCCCTCACGATCTCTGAAACAGCATTTACTACGCTTTCCTAAGCCTTCGACAAGATTGTCATCATCTTTTGCTGATATATCGCAGGTTCATTGGCCATCTTTTAGAACAATATCTCCTTAAGACTTGCTTTCTATTATGCAAGCGTCGTAATCATGCCTTCCTTCCCCTTCCTCCTCGCCAATATCGAAAATTCCGCTTACTGTTCATGTGTAGGCGCACCATGCTAATCAACGTGAGAGAAACAACAAGCCTTTCTAGCCTCGATTGAAATGCGTTCAAAGCATTCAAATACGAGAAACTGTAAACATCAAATTGTACAAAATTGAAAAAAAAAAAAAAACATTTAGAGCATCTGTCTATCATTTTCTTAATAAGGAGATTATCTCAAGATCGACATGCATTCTTTTCTTTGACACTTGACCTCAAACATGCATTGAAAACTGTACACAGGAAAAATGTGTCTCCGTTTTCCAAAGCTTGATGATTATTAAGTTATCAATCAAATGTTCAAAAAAAAAATAAATAAATAAATAAATAAATAGCTGGTTACCTTAAAATGCAAATTACTTGAGCATAAATTTTATTTGTCTCCATTTCTCATTACAATAAACGATAAAAATTAAAAAAAAAAGGAGAAAAACTAGAATTCTCAGGAAATACACGTCGATAAAACGATTAAATAAAAAGAAAAAAATATAAAAATATTTTTCTTATTATTATTAACTATTATTATTAAAATTGTGTTTTGTTTATTGCGATTTAAGAAGCGAAACGATAATAATTCGTTTCCCGTGAAACACAATCTATCACTCAGCGGAAACTTGTGTGGATAAATAAATGTTTGTAAAGATATACAATTAAAAAAGAAAAAAAAAAAAACGCTGAATGCTTTTTGCGAAGTTTTGCCTAAATATGACGACATTTTGCTTAGTTTATGGCAAAGCAATGCCATTATATGCTATATATGTACTCAAGTAAACAGATATAATTCAATTAAAAAAAATGTTGCCTTTTAAACAAAAATGTAATAAATTTTGTGTTTCTCTAAACCTTAAACAGGCTTTTTTCAGATTCTTATCATCGATAAGTTTCGGTTAAATATTTTCGTTAATGCTTAGTTGATTTTTGTAATTTTTCAAGATAGATTTGTTTTTTGTTTTTGGAGTTTTACAAATTTTTCCACGACATTTGATTGTAACGCATATCGCGTGCTCGTATTAAATATGTAGATATATGAGGCAAAACTTGAATTGATGACCGTTCCTTTTTTGTTGTTTTTTTTTAAACTCAGCCAATTTTTGCTTTAACGGAACGAACGGCGGTGTCTGTTTGGGAAGAGAGGTTCTTGCGTAGCTTTTTGCTAGGTGCGCACCCGGTTTTATGGTGTACGCGCAAACATTCTCCAGCAACTATCAACACACACACACACACTCGTTCGTATCTACAAAAATGCATTTGCGCAACTTGCAATTTTTGCCAATCTTTCAGAGAATGCAGCATGATAATTTTATCGTTCCGCTTGCACTTATCAGAAATACGCTCCGGTAAACATGAAATTTTGCTTCGTTTTGTTTCAACTGCGAAATTGTTGTTCCGGGCTTTTATTATTTCGGAATTATTGGCATATAGTGTAGCATTTCCATTAGGTAGGATTTTGATCTAAGATGGTCAACATTTAGATCCATATACCACTGTATCCCGACATTTGCGCTCCGTTGATGCTAACTGTGTTCTTTGCGTTGAATAAAAGCGGGCTGAAGTTCGCTATATCTTTAAATTTTTTAAAGAGAAAAAAAATTAATTTTTTTTGCCCAAACACTTCTAAATTCCTATACATTTTACACAAGAATTAAAGCGTATTCCAGAATCGTTTCAAAATTATATCAATTTTCTCATTTCTTTTTTACTAGTTTTTAAAACGTTACAGCACTCATTCAGCCATTAAATGCCGTTATCTCTTTATTACACAACAAAAACAAAGCACATAAATATATTAAAGTAGAAAAAGCGAAAAAAAAAAAATAAATAAATAAAAAACCAACGCAGACACTACGAATAGTAGTGGAGTAGTACGCTAACGGTTAGAAGAGATAAGAGAAATGAATGAATACTAGCTAAAGAGGGAGAACAAAATACTACCGCCAACACTTTTTTTTGTATAGAAAGACCCAATTCCACACAAAACATAACGAACGTACAAACAAACAAACAAACACTTATAAAAACAAAACAAAAAAGAATTATGAAAAGTTAAAAACAGCACTGTATTAACAAAAGCAAAACAACAGCAGCATTGACTAACTAATAGCGCTGTGGCAACAATAGCAATAATAAGAGGAATAGAAATGTTACATTAACATTTTTAAGAATCTAGAGGTATGTTATAATGTTTTTATCGTTGTTGTTACTGTTGTTGTTGTCGTTGTTGTTCCTGCTGCTCGCAACTGGAAATATCTGAAATTGTTTGTTACTTGAAAATTGTGCTCTCTTCAAATATTCTGCAAAATTCTCTCGCTCAATCGATCGATCACACTCTATATCACACTTTGCCGCTCTATCCGCGCATTCGGGTAACTTCATATTTCCATTTAGTTTTTTTTAAGGTCGTTTGATTTTTTGTTCTGCATCTTTTCATGCACTTTGTTGTTAGTTAGTTTTGTTTTGTTTGTTTGTCTCTTTTTCTTCGCATCGCAGCGGTGAGTATTGCATTGAGTAGTGTATTTCAACGATGTGTTGCATAATAAACTCAAACGTAACTCTAACTACAACATTTATTACAACAGCAACAACGGCAACAACATCAAAATAAGTTTTACTGCATTTAGTACCTCCTCACCTAAATGTATAAATGTTGTATGACCACATTTATTGTTATTAAGCGCCTGAAGTACATAAGAAAACAAAAAAATTTCTAAAATTCTGTAGATAGATAAAGAAAAAGATAACAATAACAACAACAAAACAAATTTACGTACATTTATATATATGCGAATAAAGGCGTAAGTGCTTACGCGGTAGATACTGTTTTTTATCGCTACTTAATTGCATTAATAAATGGGAACGTATAACCCACACATAGACAAATTTCCATAAGGTATCAACATGTGGCTTAAATACGGTTTTTAAGCCATTAATCCAACCCTATCCTAAGATCACCCTATTGGCATTGAAACAAGACGGTTTCACGGATTGTTTTGATAATTAATTCTGTTTTAGCAGCGAGTAACAATAACATCAGTAATTAGCAAATTTCTATTCAGCGGGGCCCCGCACGTTTGGTCATAACACATCTTATATTTTATACACCGCATATGTCAATTTTTATATGAAATCACATAAAAATTTTTCGCAAATAGTCCCTAACAGATTAAGGCCTCTCGGGGTATTTCTAACAGCTCCTTCAAGTGTTAGTAACCCATGTGTATAGTCTTGCTTTTTAATCTTTGTTTGTTGCTATCGATAGCTTGGCAATGTCCGGACTCTATTAGAACACAGAGTGTCATTCCGATATTGCATGGATATAAATGGTAGTGCAGCTGTATGCTAACCAAAGTCAAAATTTTTGTTTTTAAAACGAGTTTAGGTAGTCCAGAAGATTCTCTTTGCGTCCAATTGCTGTTTACAGTTTATTCTGTCGTGGAATATGCATAGTAAGAGTCATGTTTCCGGCTGCTCGGAACGGCTCTACGGGGAGTTTCGTAGTTGCTACGCTGGCATTCTGCAATCGCGGACAGTGCTTTTTTTATCATAAGATAAGAAGCAGAGAATTAAAAAATCGATCTGACGCTTTCTTAGGTTTAGCTAACAATTTTGATGCGAAAATACCTGTTTCTTAGAGAGATGGTGATAAGTGGTCATATTTTGGATGCTTGTATTCGTATGCTTCATCGAATCTCACACGAAACATTCTGCTCTATACTGTTTTCATAAATTCAATTATGGAAATTATGCAGTCAGGCGGCCATGGCAAACCGGTCAAAATTCGTTTGACTTGCCCACGAAATTCGCTTTCTCGTATTAACCAACAAAGTATGATAGTCCTGTGACAAAATCGCAGATGCCAGTATATTGTATGTATGTTAGTGTGTGGCCGCTTCTATCTGCTAGATGTATCTCAGGTAAACCGGTCCAAACTCGTTTGGTATGCCCAAGAGAAGCTCTTCTCATATCAAGCGATAAAAAAAGTTAATCATTTGATCAATAATCGTGCAGAGTTTCCAGATATGGGGATATGCATGTGTGTTATCGGTTCTATGAAATGTGCCCGAAATTGTGATGCACTCACATTTGACGATTCAGAAATTCAAACAAACGGGCATTGAAGTCCTCAAAAGCCGTAAGAATTTTTCAAGGCCATGAAAAGCAAGAATGAAAATGTCTGGATTTCGTTATTTTGACATGTCGAGCTTTCAGCTGTGCATCTAGTAATTTTCGTCCTGTCTGCTAATGAATTTTCTGTATAATATTTAAAGATGTTTCACATCTTTTCTTCAAGTCCGTGTTGTCTTCTTTTTTTTTCATTATATATATTTTGAATGCTTATACGTTCAATACTACAGATACTACAAAGCTTGTGATTTTCTTTTAAATAAAACGCTTTTTGTCAGGTATTTACTAACTTTTCATTTCCATTAACATTTCCTACATGTATTATGTAGTATAGTGTGCTCCCATTAAAATAAAATCATTACAATGAGTATACGACTCCTAATCTACATACATGAAAGATAAATTCATACCATATCTTGTATCTGATGATTTTTGCAATGAAAGGAATAGCAAATGATTTGGCTTTGTTTAGAATTTTCATCATTAACTGTAATGAGGGCTTTTTGGTGCTTCTGTAGTCGGTCGGTGTACGATCATAATGATAAACACATTGTTGGTGATGTTTCAAAGACAAAAAAAAAAAAAAGAAAAAGGATACAATAGGATTGAGTGGATGGCTGACTGCCTGACAATATGCAGGAAAGAAAGAAAGAAAGAAAGAAAATTTGCAGTTAAAAGCTGATCGTATACAAAGGCCTACATCCATCAACCGACTTTGATGGCAATGTATTAAGTTACATACACGGCATATATATGCGTGCGTTTATCTGTATATTTGTGTACATGATAAATATCTAACAATATCAATACCTTTTTTAAAAGAAAAACAAACATGCTGACATCGCGCAGTACGCAGTAATGTTCAGATATCGAAACAAACCTTTTAGTCGATTTCACATAGCCGCAGCCCGTACGTCATCACATCATCTATTGTATATGCGCAACTATTTTCAACGCTACATTGAACAATAAAACCAACGACTGCAACTGCAACTGCAACGACTTTATACGGGACAATGGGGAAAAAGCTTACTACGAGATGTATCCAGTGAGTATGTGGGTTTTTTCCTCCTCACATGTACATATGGTACGTGTTAGCTTATGAATTATGTACTAACACATGTTGTACATGGAGAATAACTATCAAAAATTACTTCCTGATTTTCATTGGACTTGTATGTTTGTGCTGGTATGTCCGTCAGTCTAGCACTGTGTGTCTACATAATGTCGGCTGTCAGAAATTAGAGTAAAATAGAATGTACGAGTGAGTAAATGCAGAGGAGTTTAGAATCTTACATTTGTTCCTGTTCTAAACTGACTGGCAGGTAATAGTGGTAGCTGAGTATCGTTCTTTATAGTTTTTTACATACACATTTTTCCATTATTGTTTATAATGATTGCGAATGAATGACTTGGCAGTTGCTTAGTTTGGTGATTTGGTAAAAATTTTCTTTTTGTTGTGTCTACAGCAAGATTGATATGGTATTATTATGCCCACCATTGGGAAGTATATTTGCTTTGTTATGCCATGTGCAACACACACACAAACGCAAATACACATGCATATGCACGTTTATGTATCTGCATCGGTATATATGAGTACATATATGTCGGTCAACAGCGAATGTATTTAATAGGCGCAGTTGTATAAGTCTAATACATCCGGAGCGGTTAATAATACATCGCTCAGATTAAGTAAAAAAGACACATTCCGTTTTTTGCTTTTGTAAAATTCGCGTTTTATTCATTAACATAATTTCCTTAAAGAGTTATACAATCGGTACCTGCAGCTTCCCTTACATTTTGATGCTTTTTTATGGAATGATTTATTAAGATCCCCGAATTATACTTCAGATTCCGTAGCTAACCTCGCCAAATATATCTCTCTGTCGTATCATGTTGAGATTTGCAAGCTGACAATTTTCACTGGGCGTCAGATATGGAGAACGTGATGCGTAGGGCAATAATTCGAACTTCATATCATGCAATTTTTCCACGGCTTCGAATAAGTAATAATTTGTGTAGGTTAACGAGGCGTACGTTTGAAAAACAGCTCCCAGTTAATAAACTGCCTCTTTGATATCTTTGGGATGTCAGTTAACTACTTCAACTTCACTTTTCGGCTATGGAAAGTAATTTAAAACATTTGTTTTTCCTATGTCTTTTATGTTCACGTCTCTCATGTTCACCATCATTGGCGTCCGTATGCCCACATTTAAAATTAATACATCACCGGCGAAGAGTTGCTTTAATACTTTTCAAGCCAATTTTGAGTATGCAACATCGCACTTGACCTTTAAATGCTTGAATGTTTATTTTGCACTCAGCTACCGCGCCGACAACGAAAATTGTTACGGATAAAGAAATAAACTGTCAAAGATACCAATTGCGTTCGGAAACAATAAAATAGTGTTCACGAAATAAGAATTAAAAAAAAAACACTTCAAGGGTTGTTACATAAGCAGATGTGAGCTTTTTCAACACATATAGATCGCTATGCCTTTATGGGTTAATCAAATATAAACATACATACCATCGACAGAATCGCGGTGACTTGCAAACAAATGATCGAAATAACTTGTAATTTTGAGTGGTGCTGCTTAAGGATGAAAACATTGCGCAAATGATGCAAACTTTTTTATCAGAAACTACACTTGCATGTTGACATTGCCAGTTGTATATGGCTATGAAAACATGCATATGGCTGCATGTTATACAATAAACAATTACACGATAGCAATTGTTCAAAAATGATGCGTCAATTCGAGTTTTTAGTGCGAGACTATAATCAATCAGATTAAATTAAACAATCGAAAAGACGAGATTTGACTTTACTTTTGTGTGTGTTCTAGATAAAAGTAACATCCATTATTTGAGAATGATGGCTTTTCAAATAGTCAAACCAACGCGATGATTTTCTTCTTTCATTGTGTTTATTGTAAGAGCTTTTCATAATTGCTTTGACATTTAAGTATGCGGCAGTTTTACATTTTTCTGTCTACAGTCATTTTAAGTCCTTTTTATGGGAATAATAATGAAGGGGTTTGTTTTTGAAGGAGGAAAAAATATATTTTTTTAATGTAATAAAACGATTCCATTTTTAGCTTTTAAGTATACAAAGGAGAAACACTTAAGCGACTATCAAAAATGCAGCTCCTATGACTCCCTTTACATTGCTTTATGCTGTTAAGCCTGAAAAATCTTTAAAAGGGTATGAAATGGCAATCTTCATGAAGTCTAGCATTCTTGTAATTTTTGGCAAACAGTACCATCAGCTACTGTTTCCATGGGCTTGTCGCGTTTATATTGCTTTCGCTTTCGGAACTCGGAATATTTCGGAATTTTTGAAACGTTTTCCTTATTGATCTGTTCGTATATTTCACGTACTCTCAGCTTCATTGCCCTTATCTGAGCATTCACATCCAAATGCACTATCGCACGAGTATACACCCAATTCTCTTTTTACACGAATTTGATTTAACACGAATTCAAAAGAAAAAAATTTCTATTTTTAAACGAATTATTTTGTTTTAACACGAGTTTATATTTATGAATTTCAGATATAATTCCCTTTTTCCAAAGTAGAAGTTATTTTTTATAAAATATTTAATTAATTAAAATGTGTAAGCACGAAATAAATTAAGTGAACTCTAACAAGAACTTTTTAATATTGTTTACACCTAACTCTCTTTTTACACGTATTGTGTAAATAGAGAATTAGGTGTATTTGTTATTATCCATTCAATTCGCTTTCCAATAATCCTTTTTGATTAGAATGAAAACAAGTTTCGTCCGTATTGTTTCTCTCTTTTTATATATCTTGAATTCGTTGACCCTCTATATGCAAAAAAAAAAAAAAATTAACGATAAAGAATGATAAATAAATTATATAAAAAAAAAATTTTTTTTTTACATAAGCCATTTTTGGAGGTAAACTGAAGGATTGAAAATAAACTTTGTTACAGTTCACTTTATGTGACTGCATACAAAAGCAAGTGTGCATGTGCGGTAGAGTTTTCACTAAAGCCTTAGATGAATTAGACTTTATTCCTCTGGCTAAATAAATAATAATAAGCTATATATATACATATAGAATTAGCAAAGATACAATCTAAAAATGTTGACACAGGCATGGACAGGGGTCCGTTAAACAGGGGTCTGTTAAACGAAGTCGGGAAAGGACTTCAAATTCAAAAAACATGTCTTTGTGCTAATTATTGAACACTTGGCATGAAGAAAGTTTTTCCAAATATGAGATTAAAAGAGCAAATGTTTATTTAAGTAAGTAAGAATACAGTTAGTAAATCAGTCCTTGATCAATCGCCTTTTCAATGCAGATTATATTCAGTGTTACTTCGAGACATTTTTTATGGGACTTTGAAAATTGTTCCACCTAATATAATATACATTATCACCCATAACAGAGCAACGTTCAAAAGATTACTGTTAAATTTCCATTTATATTTAACTTTTGCCTCCCATCATAGACAATTTTCTGGAGATACGACCTGAGAGAAGGAATCGACTTTTAAGGTTCTTCCGGTCTTGGCGGCAATCTTTTAAAAAAACATCCACGTCAATGAACAGGAGATACTGCAAGAAGGTTGAAAGTATCACATACAACTGTTTGTCGTCATTTGGAGAAATTGGGAAAGTTACAGAAGCTATTTATGACTCGACATAATGCATAAGTAAGCGATTTGCGAGAGTTTGTAAAAGTTCGGTTGCGACAACTGAATCGTGACGTCCACGCAAAGAAGTCGATTAATACGAAAGTTCTTCTGTTAGCTTTTGTTATAGTTTTAAAAAAGTCTCCAAAAATAAAGTCATCCTTTGTAAATCATTCGTAGAAAAGGTCCTCCATCAAAGCATACCGTGCTTCATTTTGAGGCTTCGGCGTTTAAGTTCTATTCTACACAAAATATCGTTCTAATGTCCGCCACGGCTTTGAACACTTTAACGCTGCGATGACTGCAATTATTTATCAGTCTGTCCTTGCGATCAATGGCAACGGCTACATGATCAAAAAAGGCATTTTCAGCTGAGGAAGTATCCTCTACCGTGGTAATTAATGCTGACTTGCATGAAATTATCGGCAAAAAAAAAAATTAGGAGTGAAGTGAGAACATTGAGAATTATGTTGAATACGTATTATATCAAAATTGGTGATGTGAAAATGGCAACATCATATCGTGTATGCACGAAATATTGCCTTCTTTTGACCCGAGCCTGCTTGGCGTTAATCTAATAATACGTTAAAAGCACTTTTGCATATACTCATACGTAAAAAGCTAAAAAAGAAAGCAAGCGATTGCGGATTTTACCAAAATTCTTCCTGAAGGTGGGTACACCTTTTTTTTGTTTTGTTAGTGCGCATTAGCGCTTATTTCTATATTAGTTAGCACAATTTCTTATTTTTCTTCACGCAGCGCTCATCAATCTTAAATTTTTATTAAAAAATTGCATAATTTGAAAACTACAAACACATGCACACATAGTACTCGCATAATGTGCACAAACCCCTACACAAATACATTATTCGAACCGGCAAATTCTGGCAAACTATTAAACAGTTAATTAATCAAAAGTTCAGGTAATAGTAAATTGCCTCGATTTTTTTTCGCTCTTGCATAGAAGATGCGAAGCTTATATGAACCGCTAGATCTGTTTTTTCCTTTTTTTTTTTTTGTTTTTTAAGCGCTAGCAAAACAAAACACCAATGAAAAAGAGCGGGAAGGAAAAGAAAAATATTGTGCAGCTGTGTGTAATGTATAAAAATGAACGTTGGCTATATTATGTGAAAAATAAACTTTGACAATTGCATGGTTCGGTAACAGTGACTAATCGATTTTTGAACTTCTCTCATATATATGTTTGCCGCATACAAAAGTTGTACGGGGGCCTAAGAAGCCGCGTGAACGCCTTATAAATTTGTATGAGCGACGTATTGTATATTATCAAGAATTTCGCAAAAATTGTAAAATGTGATTTTAGCTGATGACATTAGGTTGTTGTTTTTTTTTTTTTTTTAATGTCATTTTTGCTTAATTGCATTTTCTAATTTGTGTTAGAAGATGTAAGGCGTACGTAAAAGAGCGTTCGAGTGCATGTGGATATATAAACGTAAATAAAAGTGTCCACGAAAAGAGAGAGAAAATTGAAAGCATGCCAAAATAATGCCTGTCCGTGTGTCCGTCTGTCTGCCTTTTATATCGTTCAAGTATTTGTAAGGGAATTCCACAATGCTTGTTGTGGCCTGCGTTGACTGTCAGTTTGCTTTGCTTCTATATAAAACTTATTCAGGATTATGCACGTGTGAGTGTCGGCATATACATACGTACGTATGTATGTATGTATGTATATGTATGTTCATCTACAAAGATTGTTTAAAAATAGTTTTGCATTCAAGCAAGAAAGGAAAGAAAGCAAGAATTTCATCTGGCGAAATATGTGAAAATACATACAATATATTTCGTACAACAACGGGCCGCATCAACAACAATATCAGCATCAGCTTTAGTAATTCGTAGCAAAGTTTATTGAACTTTTAACATATTTAAGTCATTTTATATATTGTTCATATATATATATATATATATACATATATATATATTTATATACATATATATATATATATATATATATATATATATATATACATATATATATATATATTTGTGTGTGTGTGTTTATGTGTTGTAATAATAAAAATGGGCAAATGGCAGTTTTTACGAGATATATATATATATATATACATATATATATATATATTTGTGTGTGTGTGTTTATGTGTTGTAATAATAAAAATGGGCAAATGGCAGTTTTTACGAGAGAGTTTGTTAGTATTTTTGTTTTGTTTTTGTTTTTGTTTTGCTTTGCTTTTCTTGTAGTTCGCAGCGAGATTTATGAAAGAATGTTCAACGTTCCATGTAAGCGACCAATTCATCAGACAGATTTTCCACAAGAGTTGTGCTCTATGTAAGTTTGTATGCACTTAGATGTTCAGGAAGGCATACTTTACTGCTAGGCAGTTGTATGTTGTATCGGCCAACACCATATTTGGCGGACATGTCAGCCATGGTTCCATGGTCTTGGTACTATATTGCGTGCAACATAAAGCGTTTTGTAACTTGACAGGGTGCCCCCTTTTTAATTTATCCACTTCCACGTACCCATACACAGAGACACACATACCTAAGCGCTCTCTCTTTCTAATCGTGTCTGCATTACCTCATAAAAGGCTTTCATGGTATGACGCACAAAAAATTTCAATTTTGTAGTCTCTTTATAGAAGTAAAACAACAACAGCAACAACAAACCAAATAACTAAAACAACATTCAACCACAACTAAAAGCCAGAAATCTGCTGCCGCTGCTGCTGCTACTTTGATTTCTTTACTTTTTTATCATATAATATAAATGAAGTGCTGAAATTTCTACAGAAAAATCAAGATTAAATGGCAAAACAAAAAGGAGAACCAAAAAAGGAGCAAGAATGATATTAATTTTCGTTCTCTTTGACGTGAGATCGGATCAGCGCAATATTCTATAGCAGCTGGAAAATCATAAAACCGAAGTCTATATAAAAAAAAAAAAAAAACAAAAATACATTTTATACAACTGACTTTCATAAAATAATTATCATCCTGCGTCCATCATAGCAAGTTAGTCGCGCAGTTGTAAATATAAAGTATCTCACATAACTGCATCTCTCTTTTAAAAATACCTCCCTTTTAAACATATGCCCTTCTTAGGTATGTTGCCATTAAACGATATAATGATGTTTTTCCATCGTAGGTTCAGATTATTTAAACGCCGCCTAAGTACGCAAGATTACGTAATCTTCCATTTATTTCTATATGGTAACTGCGTCGAAGATATGGAAATTATTCGATAATTTTCAAAAAAGATCGTGCACTTTCAGCAACTTAAAATAAAGATTGTCTTAACGAAACAATAAACCACAAAGCTCCTTAATAAGCGCTAATAACGCAGGACATTTCTCCTGCTGCGTGCTTGCAGCAGCTTTTTACTTTTAAAGCAATTTATTACTAAAAGGGCATCCGCATTAGCTTTAATATATTAGGTCGAGTCATAAATAACTTCCGATAGGCAGGTAGAATCTATTTACCCCCTATAAGTCAGCGAAACAAACGAGTTTTTGCTTGCACTACACAGATGAGGATTCAGTTGGCCTTCTGTCAACTGTTTTATGTGGTGCATGTTACATTCAACTGTTTCTCTTAACCTCTGAAATGGAGAGTCAAAAAGTGGATATTTGACTTTTCATGCTTTGGGAATTTCAACAAGGCAATAGCACTAAGGCGACAGCTGAAAAAATATGCAGCGTATACAGTGAAGGACTGATAACTGATGGGGCGGTTAAAAATTGGTTTGCAAAGTTCCCTTCTGGGGACACGACCGTAAAATACGAAATGTCCTTCCGACTTTGAGGACAACCTTTTAAAGGCAGTATTGGAGCAAAATCCATGCCAATGAACAAGAGGTATAGCAAAAAAATTGAATACCACACAATCAACTGTTCAATTAACATAATTTTGTTATTCAATGAAAACGCAACATATGTCTGATGAAAAAATGGAAGTCACTTAAGACTGCAGTATCCGTTGTCATCCTTTTTTATAGGAGGTAATCTATTTTGCTTCCTAGTTTAGACGTGTTGGCTGAAGCTGGCCCTGCCCGATGTTCCTAGGTATAGATTGCGAACGTTTCGTGTCAACATTTTAATGATGTCAACGATCAATGAATGGGTGAGCGATCCATTGCTAAGCGTTGTGTTGATAAAGCCTCAAAGCGTAGTGTAAAGAGCTATGATGGTGTTTACGTTTTGTGTAGTTACTTATTAACCTGTGTTTATAGATATAGATTTAACAACTTTGGGTTAAGTTTTGCGGCCTTGAATGTTGCGTTGTTGTTGTTGGTTTAGTTTTTAATTAATAGCCTAATTTAGCTGACACGTAAGTAGTTGAATGGGAAAATGGAAGATAAATAAATATGAGGAAAATATTTGTTAGATATAGCAGTCGTCACGCTGCAACCTTAGACCCTATGCTTTACTGTTAAGTGCTTAAGATTTTTAACATTTTTCTGTGGGTTGTATTTCCGATTTTTCCAAAGCATATGTTTACAGTGTGGACTAAGTGGGATGAAGTTTTTGTGATGCATCTACGTAAAAGTTCCATGCTATCAATTAAATGAAATTCTTACGAATGCTTCGTAGATGTTTTGTTCGCCGTAGCCGTAGTTGTTTATGCAATATTGATTTTCGCATCACTATCATCTTCACTTCACGTTCACGATATTTTTTCTATATTCAATTAAATGTATTTTCACAGCTTTATAATAAGTAAATGTAAACAAATACACCACTCACAGAAGAATATTTGGAAGGGGGAGGGGAAAACGTGATTGTCCAATTAAACGCCATTTAAGCTAAGAAATGAGTTATTTTACGATCAGAAAACCGGTCCGCGCTATTAACATCTCTTCGCATTTTAGGAGATCACTAATCAAAGTTGCGATAGACGATCGTAAAATTTGCCAAAACAAGTTTGCAGTAAAGTATAGAACATTTTGCACTGCCTTTAAAACGGTAAAACAGTAACCTCTTTGAATCACTTAAATGTAAATGTTCCAAAATAAACTTTTAGTGGTTTGCAAAACTCATGCTCGCGTCTCTTTATTTATTTACACATGAAATGCTGCTTGATTAGGTTGAGTTTTACAAATAAACCTGATGTTAAATATTATGACATAAGTATAAAAACAAGTAAAAAAATAAATTTTGAAGAGAAAAAAGGCAGGGAAAAGCATGTACACATCCAGTGCAGAGGCATAGATACGAGTTGAGAGTGAATCCTTAAACCGTTGCGAACGTTCAAAAGGCTGCCAACTGGCGATAGTGAAACCTATTTAGTTCAATCGGCGAACAATACAAAGATTAAAAGCTAATTCAATTACTACATAGGCAAAGCATCCCCGTATTAAGAAGAGTTGGTTCGATATAACTTAAAGAGTCCAATATTAAGACTAATTAAATCGCAATGTATTATATTATGTGTACAAAGCATCCTAAGTGGGTGGAAAAAGCTAGCAGTTAAATTTGCGATGGCTGAGATTTTTGAAAGAAAAGTTCCTATAAAAACGGTTAGCGGAATTTTGAAGTTTATCTTATCCGGTAATGTCGGTAAGTTCCATGTATCGGCAGGGAAACACCAAGAATAAATCTACGTTCTTCTAGTAACTGTAGGGCTAGCAAGGGCTATTTATTTTGATTAGCAGGGAAAGAGACGAACGGATTTCAGCCCTAATTCCTTAGAGAAAAGAGCAGAGTCTGCTTTTAAACGGATTCTATTCAATCTACATAAACCCTATAGAGAAAAGGCCTCACACCAGAGGTATATATATTCAAAGATAAGGCTTATTGAACTCATATACTATCCAACATTGTCAGGGTATATTAGGGTATAGTTCAACTTAATTACCCAAGGGAGATCATTGATGTACAAAATAAATCGAAAGTGTCCTATGTTGCTGTTTTAAAGGACGCTTGACGTAGCGAGTGACGAAATTAACCATAGGTGATGGAATTAAAAATAACTTTGAACTTTTTCCTTTTTTTTTAATGACAAATCGCTGGGGGCTGTTTCTCATTCATGCAATACGGTGAGGGCCAGAGAGGATAAGAAGTGCAGAAAGGGATTTGGGCGCATGCTAGTGAGTTTGTGTGCCAAATCGCTAAGTGTTATGGGTTTACCGATTGAACACTCTCTATAGCTACGAGTTACGAGCTGCTAAGTAAACTCTACCGTATTGAAATTTAAACCTGCCGGTCTGGCATCCTCTGAATTGCATTTATTTCCAAACCAGAATTTCTGGATGGCTTGAGGAATGGATTAATTAGACTTAAATATATGAATATAGTGAAAGATGAATGTAGTTTGCTTATGAATTCTTAGCATTTCGTTGTTAATACGAGAACTTTTTAATGAACTTAGCATATGGTGAGGTGTTGCGAAAACTCTTCTCCGCGAGTACATAAAACTAGAGTTAATTGCTTGAATTTTGTTTCCAAATATTATCTGTTTACTTGCAATATTTTATTCTATTTCTGTTCCAATTCATTTGCCATGATTTCAATTTGCAACTATATGTGTAGGTATATAGCAGCTTTTATTTTTTATAGGTTTTTTTAATGCTTTATTTCTATTTTGTTGTAATTTTCTTTTCTGTTTCTATTTCGTTAAAGTCATAAAATATACATAAAAGTGTGCAACAAAATGCACAGTAGATATGCATATATTATATATAGTTTTTTTTTATAGGAAATGCAATTTGAGTTTCTGTACTCTTATATATACCTACCTATTCGTCTATTACTCTCTATTTAACTTTCTATAAATACATAAATCAACAGCAGTAACAACATGCCTCCATGTATGTACACACGTCCATCAAATGCATTATGAAATGCATTTTGCGGTTTCATAAGAAAACTATAAAAAATTATAAAAAAGCGCACATACACACACACTCAATAGTGCGAAACCAGATCCATATTAAGACGAATCTTAAATACCCATCCTTTTGGGAGCGTTATTGCGGCTGAGCTACGGTTTCTCATTTCAAAGCCATCCGAATAAATTTTCTTATCAAACTGAAAGAAAATCGCTTCGTTTCTTTCCTTAATTGTGGGCAGTTGCCTACTTGCCTACCATGATTATTTATAACCATTCGATATAAAGTCTATAACTGGAATATTTTTTAAATTGTCTACAAAAAGTTTACCATGGCAAACAGCGCTTAATGTCCGTCCTTAAAATAGATAGTTTTTTTTGTTCTTAACTTGGTTCGTGTAAAATCAGTTGTAAGAGCGCACGTGTGGTCTTCAATATGGAAATTTTTGAAATTTGAAGAACAACAACACAGAAGGAATTTTGAAATTCATCATCAATCTTGAGGAGTTGTAGTTTGTAAAAATCTGCGATATTTCTGATTGTTACAAAGGGAATAATAAATGTAATAGAACTCCATGCCTTCAGGAAATGTCTATAAAAAAAATTAATAAAGAAACGAAAAGTGTAATACAAAAGTACATCAGCACTTACCATTATTACCTTATGAGGTAATTTAAAACTATATCTATAAAAAAAAAATAAAGAAACATTCAGGCATGAATTTGTGTATACCGGTGAGTATACAAATAAGTCAATGCGCTTATCCAGCATTGGAAAAATCGATCACCCTACATAGTGATATTTTAAAAGGGTGATCTTCCAAAGATGTAGAGATCAAACGTGAATCCATTATCCCTGAAATTTGAAAATCGAATACAATACAAAGACACGATCTGAAATAAAACTTATGTGGAACGATGGTGAAAGTTTTTAGAGATTTCAATAAATTTGAATATTCTAAGCAAATAGTTACATCACCATCCGATCATAATATAGAGCTTGCTTTTCTCAACTAACTTTGCTGGTTAGCTCAGTTCGGTTTTCTCTCTTGACGACACTTAGGTAAACCTCTACCAAAAACTTAAACTAAACTTTTGTTTTAGTGCACAAAGTTTCTGTGTATCGTCAGGTTCCTCTTACGAGATGGGTATTCCACTTTCGATTAGATCCAACGTTAAATTGTAACCTACACGCTGTTGTAAGTGCGTAATTTTCGCAGTTGAAGATTAATGTATGCACTCACAATATAACGTTTTTTTATAATTACACTTTGGTTACAGCATGTACAACAACCCAGGCAGTGTGGCAAACAAATGCACATTTTCGATAGGGCATATGTTGAATTTCAGAAGAACAAGGGAATAAAGATTCGACCTCCCTCTTATGATCCTCAATAACTTTGCCAATTTTCGAATTGTAGCTGAAACCATTCGCCAGCTGTCTTACTTATTTTTATACTAATATCTAAGTTGAGGAAGGCTTAAAAAGTGAATTTATTTATGCATTTGTTTGAAGTTAGAACACGATTTTCGATAAAAACGTTCACATATACACTTTGGTAGTGAATATGTCGCCTTATCTGCTCGTTAAAGCTGACGCTTGAAATTGTACTAAAAACATGCACATTTAAAAAATAAACAAATGTTAAAAGAAAGTTTCTCCAGTTGCTCTAAAGAGATAGAATTCCGCATAAAATAGACTCAATATTTAAGATATGCAGCAGTGATCAAGGAATTGTGAAAATTTGGCCTGTTCTTTTCATCCAGCAATACGGATGCCAAGTTTTAACGCCCAACCTTTGGGAATTCTACAAGAAAAGCTTAAAACCACTTTTGTAAATGTAGTTGTAAACTTCCGATATTTCCGAAACAGGAGCAGTTAGGAAGAATCGAATGTATATTTAACGTCTTTTTTTTTTGAAACGTTGTACGCACTGTAAGCACTTTTTGAAAGCTGACTACTTGAAATGTCGTAGAACAAAAACCCGTCCTTCATAGCTGAAAGCTTTTGCTGACGAGACTGCGATGTACTGCTCCCAAAATAGCTTACCGGTAACGATTACACGAATGCTTTGAAGGGTGGATTGAACAAACTTGAATTTTCCTTAAGATGCAGAGGCAGATGAAAATTTAGTTTGTATCAGGTGTAGAATGGAAAATTTAAAAAGAAATTTTCAGATTTCAATCGAAGACTTTTCGATGCTTGTTTTTCCAGTGCTCGCTTGACTTCCCTTTGAACTATTAGTACATAACTAATCTCCTTTCCTGAACATCGGTTTGTTTTTTCTTACCCATCTGCAAGTTCTTTCTATAATTTCCTATTCATAACACGCACGTAACGTTTATACTTAATTAGCCCGCTTTCCCAGGCTTGTATATATAACCATAAGAAACATTACTTTTTCCTAGTGGAAGATATGCCGCTCCCTTTATAGGATTGTTGATAATTTAAAGGTACAGTAGCCTTTCAAGCTGTGGTCAAGCTGTGTCCACCACGGAATATTAATAAGAAATTAATTAATTAATGTTTCTGTGATAAATCACTCAATTTGAAAGTTGAAAATCAACTCTGAGGATCATATTGCTGTAAAAACCAATGAGCTAACATGAACGAAAAAATTGGTTACGTATATTCCATGGATTGATTTCGCTTTAGCTCGACATTGTCTTGAACAAATACTAACTTAAACAAGCGAAGAACTTTAAGTATTTACTTAAGTAAACTCTTAAACAAATTTTAAATAGTCTCTTAACCCGAAATGGTTAGAATGTATGTTCAAAAGAAATTTCAATTATTGAAAGTTTTCTTTAAGCCAATTTGCATAAAACTTTGTTGGCTTGGTTTCCTTTATACGTAGACAACAGTGCCTTAATAAACATCTTTTGAAAAATATAACGAAAAATAGAGAGATATATATATATATAAGTTGATTCTTTTCAATCTCCCACACTCACTGCGAAGAATGAGTTGTAATAACCAAAACCTTTTTTTCACACTGATTTAATGTTCCCAAGTGTTTTTGCCTCATTGTTATTGTTGTTATTTTTCAAAATGATATATAATTTCTTTAGACAAGCAAAAGGATGTCTCTGCGAATGACTGGCGCAATGGTAATTGTATAAAATTACAACCAACGCCTTCTAGGTGAATAGAATTACCATTACAAGGGTTGAGCCTTTTGTTGAAAGTTTGAATTATTGCAATTTTTACATAAACACGTTTTTATGTGTTGTTTGTACATATATTTGTGTACGCATATAGATCAACAAAGAGCACGCATTGAAAAGTAATCACAGAAACCATTTCTGCGCATTCATAATCGAGTTCAGCTATCGAGTTAAATCTCGGACGAATTATGATCCGACAAAGAGAATGCTCTTCCTCAGTTGCTTCGCGTTTAACCTTCTCAACGTACTCCAAAGCAAATGAATCATTGCAACGTACGCTATCAACCGCGCAACATTTATTCAATCAGTTTTAAACGCACTGATCCAACCACGTAACATAGAACTGAGAGTGTGCGATCGACTAGCTGAATAGCTTTGTATAGGTAGGTAAAAGAAAAGCTATTGCTAAACAAAAATTGTATAACAATTTAAGAGAGAGTCTTAGGCCTAACAGGTCGTTTGTGCCATATATCGTAGACCCGTTCGCGACTGTGCAACGTATGGTGCTGAGGTTTGGTATAAGATAAGAAGACAGCGTACAATGTTGACTTAGTAGAGAATAGCTCGGTTGCCTTGCTCATCTGTGTGCCATCCACCATTTTGGATGCAGAGGTTTTATATGCCAACATATCCTACAGGGTTAAAAGGGCGCTGTCCTTATTACCTCTCGACCGGCTAAATTATTAAAATATATCTCGACCTTAAATTAGAGGCATCCCATTGCACTTTTGAGGGAACACGTCTGCCCCTTACGGGAATCCCTTTGAGACAATAGAATGAAAGGTAGCGTGCAACGTTGTGAGCGCTTAAGGGTGGTCACGTTCGCGAGACGTCTTCCAGATTTTGGATCTAGCTTATAACCGATATTCCTACTCACGGGAAAATTACACACAAATGAGTCGATGAAAGCAAAGGATTGAAATCTTGTTTTTCATCATCGTACATGTTGTTTTCCTAAACTACTTGGCAAGATAGTTTTTGACCACAATACCGATGATTATAGCATTCATAATATTTAGCTCAGCTCCTAAGGAAGGTAAAGAACGGCGAAGGTATCATCGATGCGATTACCGATGGAAATCAATAATTTATTATCATATCGCTCAATTAAACGATCCAAGCCTATTCGATAACTTCACTCAATAGCTTGAGAGATTTCTATTGTTGGCAGTGAGTAACGAGGTAAACGGCTGACTGACTATGTAGTTGTATTTATGAGTTCTTGCTGTATTCTCGGTACTCAAGCACCCCGAATGTTTCCTATCAAATTTAGCCAAACGAGACTGATGCGGAGAAGAGAAGAAATAGTTGCGTTTTTTCATAAGATCTGCAAATGAGTCTTTTGCTGAGATGAAAAATTCGTTAACATAACATTGCTTCTCAACTTAAGTCTAAATGTGGTTTATTTTCTTGAAATATACTTCACGGATCTGTAAATCCGATTCAAGACGATTCACTTTAGTCTCTTTAACGAAGAAAGGGAATTTGCATTAATTTTAGCGCTGTCGGTACTCGTTTAACATTAAAATTTGATTAGTTGCGAAAGCCACACTTTGTGTAAGAAACTACCAAAAGTGTCGATCGCTTTTATCTTAATGTTATAATTAACCGTAGTGTTGTTGTTTCCAAAGTTTATTAAACTTTTTTTATTAGCTTGACAGTTTTATTATTCTTAATTATTTTTGCTTTGTCTTTATTGCAATTGTTACGCTTAATTATGTTTTGAAACCTTTCCTCTTCTCTTATACAAAAGTTTATTTATTCACGGCACTGTCCGGTCACGGTCACCGTTAACTCTATTATGCCCTCTTATTGCGCGAATGTAGAGTAACAGACCGTAGATAATTAAAAAAACATTGTGCTATTTGTTAATTTAATTGAAAGTAATTGTGTTTTGAAAATTATCGAAAATTCTGAAAAAATATGACACATTACTCAACGTTGAACTGTCTTGTCCAAATATTCGTAGTGTGTGGGATGCATGTGAGGTATCAAAATCAGCAGCGCGCATATCGTTTATGCAACAAATATCCATCTTCGAACGGATAGAGAAACGAAAGGCAATCAAGAATGTTTTGGGAGAAATGAAAAAAGATCATTGTACACGAACGGCAGCAAAGCCCGAATTGATTTGTTTTCGGGTTTGTTAAGATTGGAAAGGAACAGTATGTCATGAGTCGCTCCGATCTGCTCATATAATTTAGCTCGCTCTACGCTGTCAACAATTAATGCGATTAGCGTGCCATCAAGGTAAACTGTCCACAATAAAACAGATGTTATTTAATTCAAATATAACTCTGTTTGAATTTTGCTGAAAAAAAGCAACGAAAGTGTGCGGTCGCCAGCTAGATATAAATAATTATGAAAACAACCCATATTTGCTTCTAATTGCAAAGATCCACGAAAATCCTCATCCCTATAATATACGCTACACCACTTGTGTGGCAAGATATATTAAATTTGCGTAAATGTGTGCAACACTCCGAAGGGCTTAAAATATTTTAGTATACCAATCTAAGCTTGTTTGTCTGTCTGTCCATCTGTTGTTGCGTTTAATTTGCACGTCGTAATTTATTAAAATATTCTGACGAGATTTGGCACACCCACATGTTCCGGTCCAAAGGCGAAACCTATTGAAATGGATTGGATCAGACGTCTACCCACCATACGGCGTCCTATTTTGAAAAGTTGTCATGTGAAAAAAAATAAAATTTTTAAAATTGCGAGTGCAGTATTTCAGAATTATAAAATGATGTGAGAAATTTGAGTAGGATAACTCAATTTTTGAACCCGCTTCCATTTTTCAATTTCTCTACAACTGAATTTTCTTACGGTGAACATTTATGGTGACCCTTGACATAATTCAATTGATTGAACTAATAGTAATTTGCATAACAATTAACCTTGAATTTGAGATGGGTTTATTTTATGAATTCCACACCATATAAGGATTCTTGGACGGATAGATGGACAGACAAGCGTAAGTCGATTAAGAAGGTGACTTTGAATCGATCGGTATAATGAAAGATGTGCCTATCTCAAGCCCTTCTGTGTACAGCATACATCCGCACAAGCTTTCATATAGCTCTGTACCCCAAGTGCTGTAAAAAGTGTAAGAAGGTTTCAAAAAGTTCACAAAGCTTGATGGTTTTGGCAGCAAAGCTACCGTTACGTAATAACCATAATAAAATCATTGGCAACCGAAAGAAATTTCGTTCGCGGAATTCTTAATGAACTCTTTGCTTGGAATGAAGAAGAGAAAAAAAACTATATACTATATGACCTATATTTGCTGCCACAATAAAGTGTCAATTGTATAAATATTTATTTAGGATATGTGTGGCGATGAGTGCTATACGCGGAAATTGCATAAATAAAAAAAACCACATTGTATTGCATCGAGTTACTCTGGTGGTGGTAACATTTCATATATCTGAAGTCTGTTTTCCTGCATAAATTGCCTTTAAAAGAGTATTTATTGTATATTCTTTTATTAGTTGAAAACACACATTTTCACATTTCACGAGAAGATTAATATTAATTCTTATGTATTCTTCTGTTTTCTTATCTCTTTTACTTGCAGCGATGGCAGCGAAGATGGTTCGTTTTATATGATGACGGTGAACTCACATATTCGGTGGATGAGCACGTTAGTATCATTTATATTAAATCATTTTTTCTTATAAAACATAAGATGAAATAAATTATAATTTAAATGTCTAGACAGGGTATTTCATTTTTAGTAACCGAGTGACACATTTACATGTAAATTAATAAAATGCAAAATTTCTATATTTTTATTTCATTTAAGGCAGATTCGTTAATTGCCTCACTGCACAAATGACTCAAGTAGCATCCATAAATGAATTTATTACGACAATTTAATTTAAAAGCGTTTTGTTCAGGCATTAAACATTCAAATCCAATATAGGTCAGGAATGAAAACATGCATCGCTCAAGCTGATGCTGTTGGTCGTGTATTTTAATTAACACTACAGAGGCAAACTAAACTATTGTATTTGAAAAGCCCATCAAGTGCACAAGTTCTTAGCCGGCATGACAGCATAAATTAATTAAATTTGTCATCCTCTCCCCTCTGTAGTCGTTCATTCGTTCGTCTTTAATAAGCCGTTAAACTTTTGCTATTAGAAAACGATTCGCCCATAAAAACAAAGAGATTTAAAAGAGTTTCGAAATTATTGAGCTTTTACTCGTCACGGTGTCCCTGAAATCAATTTTCTTGTTTATCGAAACACAAGCTTTCATGCAGGAAATAACATATGGAAAAGAACCGTCTTCAATCAATGTTCTTCCCTTTCTTTTTACCCACTTTCCACATTTGGGCAACAACATCCACCGTCTAGTGTTCAATAAAAATTTAAAATTCATTTGTTTTATCACCAAAAAATGATAATGGATCTTACTACATATATATACAGAACTGTTTGTTGCAAAACTTCGAAGTTTCTGATGAAGAGAACCATATGAAGATAGATATCTTTGTTTATTTTTCACTTCTATTTTTAATTTTTTACATTACATCTGTCGATTACCAAAGATATAAAAGTCTGTACACCAAGTGTTAACTTTCTTTTCTATTTCGTTTGCTGGTTAGTCCTAGCAAGGAAAAGCGTTCCAATAGCAACCCTCTATGCAGAATAAAACACATTTGAATATATTTCCGTTATTTTATAGACTTGAGCAATTGATTTTACAAAGTCAACGTGATTTTACGCTTGAAAACATCTTTTTTCTTATGTTTATTAAAAATAAACAACAAAATCTTTTTACATTTATGCACTTTTTGTTATACGTAACTCATGATAGATCACTAGACAGACAAGAATGAAAAAATTGATTCAAGCTCTTCGTGTAGGTCGGGAATTTTTCGATCGCATCGTGTCCACGAAAGTTTTCCCTCGACGCTGCGAACAAAAAGACATAACATTTGCGCTCGTTGAGCTGCAGCCACTGACTACGTCCTTTTTCTTTTCTCATTGCTGCTTGGCCCTTACCGTGTCACGTACAGGCAACATCCATCCCCTGAATGATTTGTTGTATGCCCCATCCATCTTTTACTAACGGATGAATGTAAAATGTTGCATCATTTCAATACGCAAAAATCAAGCTAACTGAAGCTTAATACATAAATGTATACTCTCCTGATTAATGTTCGTATGTGAAGTTTCAAAATAATTGACTCACTAGCACACCAAATAAAACAATATCGTTTCAGTGAAAAAATGGACGATGAACCCAAACATTTTCGATTTTAAGCGTCACGGGAACTAAAAAGAGCGAACGAACGACATCATCCGAGCATATTTAATAAAACATTTTAATGCGGGAGTTAAAAGTTAAGGGCGCAAATATATCGCCCGAATACATCCAAATACTGCTTTCCCATTTTTTTAGTAAGAAGTCCGAAGAGAAGGCTAAAATTAAAGACCAACAGAAACACCGACAACGGCGTATGCGCAGTTCTCTCAATTATGAATACGGGATTCAGAAAAATTGCACAATTTTCGAGTGCGCGTAGGTGACGGCTAAAGAAGATAAACAACTCGCTAGTATGAAATTTGCGGCACTCACGATTTAAATGCAATTTAGATAATGAAAATGTAGACGTTGTCTAATTATATTTGTTTTTGTTTTCAGCTAGTTCTGTTTCAGTTCCGTTAAGGTCTACTCATATCATCGTTATCTCCATAAGCGGTTTAGAGCAATGTTTATACGGATTTATCGAAGGCATTTGACGGAACTTGTTGACTTATGAACTAAAACAGAGTAGATCCGGATGCTTCTTTTTATAGCTTCCTCGACGAATGTTGTTGAATTCTTTTTACCATGCAGGCAAACTGCAGTCCCATGTGTAGTTCCTCAATAGTCCCTAATAATCTTACTTGACCTATTTATGAATGAACTTTGGGCGCATATTAAACACTCTCGTGTGTAAATGACTTCAGAAAACTTCCGACTCATTGGACGACACTCATTTTATTCATTCCAGTCATAATTTACATATTGCATGTATAACAGCACATTATTCTTTATATTCTTATGCTTTTGATCTTCATATTGTGGGTTAGGTGAAAAACGCCAAACATCCTCCCAATATGTAATTAGTCTTACATTGAAATACTCCATTGTGTCAGTTCAATCTAGTTTCATTTTGGCTTGGGGCAAGATATTCCGCCCATTTCTTCTATTATACGAGAATAATATCTGTACCTATATTTATCCTCAAGAAAAGATGTCAAATATTAGGTATATTGAATGTAAAGGGTGTTTGGGCTGGCGAGTACCACTTTTGAATTAAAGGCTTCAAGTAGCGTACCTTTTGAGAAGAAGAATTTAATTTAATCTCTTTTCCCTTCCTTTTAACATCTTTTTTCAATCACGAAAAATTTGTGGTTTGGGAAACAGAATCTTTAATGGTTAACTGAATTCTAAAACGTTTTCACTGAATCCAAGTCTCTCTAGGGATCGATGTATTTCTTCTTATTATAACGAGACTTATTCTTGCCAATGCCTACCCTATTACCACCTTAAAACAAGGGATCTGTCAAACGCGAAATGTATTCTTTAAAATTTCCCTTAAGATGTATGTAATTTGTACGATAATAAATTTAGTTTAGGTAACAGAGTTGTTCGGAAAATAGAGACGAAAGAACTTCAAACAGTTGCAATCACTTTGGCAGCTCGAATAAAAATTCCCTTATAAATCGTGTTTTAAAGATCAAATTAAGCTTCAAACAAATAATGTATAAAAAAGAACAACAACAACAAAAACTACAAAACATGTCTTTAAACACCAAATAAGCTATAAAACAAGAAAATATCTTAAATGAACATAAATAATCATGTCAATATTTATTAAAAGCTAAAAGGAACAAAAGCAATAACAATAAACGCATTCACAACACATCGCGCCCCATCTATATGTATGCACCGACAAGATTTTATTGAAAAATGCTATAAAAAAAAAAAATTTAACAATTTGGTCAATATGACAAATGGACCGACCGATCAATGATGCTGTCAGACATATTTAAAGGCCACAACAGCAAAAACATTAAGAAAAAACACTAAAAAGAATCGGCAACAACGACACAAAACAAGTAATCGAAAGTGGTCTGGCAAATGGGTTGACTGTTAAGATTAGTTGCAATAACAATTTCGAACATATACGCAACGTTCAAACGAACAGGCAACAACATATTAACCCATAACAGGTTTTTATTAAAACTACACGTAGACACGTATTTAACATTAAGCCCAGAGTCGATGGCCATTGCAGTTGGATAGAGCTGTGCAGCGCGTTTATAGCCAAGTGTAACAAGGATATTTTAGGCATAAATTATATCTAAAGCTAAACAACAGTCACAATTCTGGTCTATAGTCAGTTATATACAAATGTTAGATATGTCCGATAACAACTTTGAATTAACATTTACATCGTTGATTTAAACATTTGAAAATATCTGCCACCGATGTTTATGGACGAAAGCGAAGATAGACAAGAGGAAGAGGAAGAGGGAAAAGAGGATTGGAAAAGCTCCCTTCTGAGAAAGTAACACTTTCTTGGACAGTTTTATGGTTCATTTTTTAAAATTTTTTTTTTTCTTTTTTATGCAAACCATAAACACAGGGGTTACAAATGGTAGGAAATTGAATACTAATTGGCACCCTACTGCCACCGTCAGAACTTGTTTTCCAAGCCGATATGATAGTCGCTAAGGTTATTGTAAATGAACAGATCCCAGCAATCTCTGGCTGTGTGTGTTGTGCAAAAAATTTAACACAAACATATTTTACTTATTTACAGCAGCCGAAAGACATAATGAAATTTGTTTAGCCTCAAAAATTTCTATGTTAGCATTTATGATATAATTTTTATAAGAAAACGAAAAAACAAAAAAAAATGTAAATTTATCGTTTAATTACAGCCAGAAACCGTGCCACAAGCTTGTATCGATATGACTAAAGTTTTGGAGGTCACTACAGCCGAAGATGTAACGGGTCATATCAATTCTATTGCTGTTACCGGACCAGATCATGTAACCTTCGTAAAGGGCACTTGTTCTGAGGAATCCAAATGGTGGTTGAATATATTGGCTGCCTTTCCCAAATCTAAAGGCCGCCATAAACGAAATGCAACATTTCCAGGCACGCAAGCGACCACTATACTACAGTCGACAAATTCAGATGCATGTTCCGCTTCAAATATAGCCCGCAATCGTCACAATTCATATCACAAGGACACCTTAACGTCCACTCAATCAACCGGTCTCATACCCACCGGCTTAAGTCTTAATAAACCGTCAAGCATTAACGTAACGGAGAAAAACCCAATTTCTTCGTCAACATCGGTTACACCAACACCAACAACAATCACGACAACGGCAACAACAACAGCAATTCTACGCAACAGTAGCAATAACGGTAATTCAAAATTATGGTCACATAACGATGTTGTCGTAACAACAACCGCAGCAGCGACAACAGAAATATCTACAAAACAGACAACTGCCACCAAAACTTCTGCAGGCGTTTCAAAAACTAAACATAGTTTAACTACAACCACAAACACTACTGTTGTTGTCGATGACGACGATGAGGATGATGGCGTTGAAACAGGTGAAGATGATGATGACGACGAGGAGGATGACGAAGTTGATGAGGATGATGAAGATGCTAACTCGACCGGTGAGGAATGCCATACCAAGGATACACTAACTACAGCAGTTACAAGTGTTTGTGATGAAAACAATCGCAATGTCGTGAATGAAATTAAAAATAGAGGTAAGTTGTTTTTGTGTAAAACACCAAAAAAAAAAAAGGAATAATAATAATAAGAAAAGGAAATTGATTTATTATATAAGTGTGGAGAGAGGGAATCTTTGCTCCAGTCGTAAGAAAGTAAAAAATGAACGAATGAATGATTTTTAAATTTTTTTCATTTTTGATGTTAGACCCATCGACATGTTGCATAATATACTGTGAGGACGTTTCGTCCCTTTCCCATTGGCTGGGGCAGCTCAGCGGCCCAGGGAAGGAAAACACAAGAAATTTCTATTTTCACAGGGACTTGTTCTTTCCTTTTTTATTCACTGATTATTAACGTTACGTTTAGCGAATTGCCAACAATATATTCGATATCTCAACATTGATATCTTATGCAGCCTCGAGTCTTCGAGGTCTTGAGCTCGACTGCCTGAAGTCTGAAACTCGACTGCCTAAACTAATATTCCCTACTTTATTCTTAACCTATACTTAAACTATTCTTATTCTATTCCTATTCTATCTTAATCTATTCCTATTCTATTCCTAGTCTTAATCTATTCCTATTCTATTCCTATTTTATTTTAATCTATTCCTAACCTACGTTATTTCCTATTTTACCTTAACTTAGCACTCTCTCCCCCTCTCCAGAGACGGAGAATCCGTGAGCCCAAAACGAGGAATGACTTTGGGTCCTCACAATACTTATTTCGATCAAAGGGAGTTAATTTCACTGATGTCTTTATGCGACGAGGGCATCACACTCCATAAGGTCATAGCTAAATAGGATATAGACGTCGCTATTATTGACGAGTCCATATGACTTTTAAAGAATACCAACTCTTAGTTGTAAAAGCTTTCTACACAACTATTGTTGCTACAACTATTAAGATATAACCCCAAGGCAATAGTGGCGCAAGAAACATCATTAAAGCAAAAATATGAATTCCTGAATACGTTTTTTTAGCATTCGGCACGCACTTTTCACAACCGATTGAAAAACTTGATTAAAAAATGTGGCCACAAATACGTCCTCAATGGATGAAAAATTGAAGGAATCCTAGAAATAAATGAGAACATTTGTTTTATTCTCGTCCTTACGTTCCGTTAGAAATACTTCCGAAGCTGAATCACTTTAACAACGCGCCTGCTTCATTAACTATTCATACAAAGTTCAATAACACAAATTTCTTCCTTTTGTTCGAAAGCATCTACCAGGTCAAGAAGGGATAATTTGCTCTGACGTGGTAGCAATATCGATTTTTTAGTTTGGTAGGATTTCCTCAACCTTAAATTTTCATCTTTGAGAAGGATGATGTAAACTTTTGTGAGGTAAATTATGTTTTCCAATTGAAAAAAAATTTTATTGAAACCCACCTCCGGACATGATGAAATATCCAGTGTAAATAATAAAACCTACAAATCCATTTAGCCTGTTTAGAATTTGCGATGATAGTCACGAACACGTCAACAGGTCCAAATAAGTGTATGGTGTGAAATACTCGCACATACTCGTACATACTCGTATGCCATTAGATAGGTACTGTATGTGTTCTATGGTGAGCGATGTAATCAACGCGAAACCTTGAGAATTTCCAAATTTTCTTAACAAGTCATTATTTAATTTTCCCGATTTTCCCCATGAGAGGATTCATATAATTTACTAAAGACAAAAAAAAAAAAAAAAGCGAAAGACGTATAATTTAAACATTACATTATTTAAAAAAAAATAAAAAGCAATACAACAGACGAATAATCTTCTTGATTTATGTGCAACAATTATGGCTGATCACAAAATTGCTCCACATATCGAATGTCCACAAACTGTAATTTTTTGTATTTTTTTCCTTCTTTTTCTCTGACTTCTCGTGCACTTCTCTTCCTCATCTCTTCCTATATTTTCTCTCCGATATCAAACTAACAATTTCCCTCGGGCAAGATTGAGAAACAGAAGAAAAAAAAAAAAAGTTATCAACAACCAGTAATGCGTGCCGTTGTTCATAAAAATTTCTAAATGCAAGAAGAGAGTATCGAGAAGTTTAAGTTTCATATTATATATGCGGTTGATGTAGTGCTTAAATCTAACCTTGAAAATCGAATATTTTCATGTTGTGTTGTTACATAGAATAAAAAAAAATGCAAAAAATACAAAAAATACAAAAAAAAGAAGGAAAGATGAAGTAAGACGAGTTTATATACCATGCATATGGATATATAATAAGTCTATATGTTCATAAATTTCCTTGAAGAGCTACAATTTTTAAACAAGAAGGCGAAATTATGAAAAGGGCTGCAAAAAGAAGTGTGTGTATATGTGCATATAGGAGTATTTCTCCAAGGTAGTTAAGTTTTTGTGCAAAAACATCGAAAAAAGGATATATAGACTGGCTGCTGTTGCCACTGCTGCTGTCTCTGCTGCATCGTTGATGTTGTTTTCTCCTGTAAATTATAGCTTACTATAAAGCGCCCTTCAAAAGATTTATTACTGTCAATGGGTGTACTAAAATATGATATACAATTAATTCTATAATCACCATATAAATCAAAAAATCGCTAAAACATGGTGTACACTTATTGTGTATTGATCGCAACAACAAGTAAATACATATTGCATGAGAGCGTAAGAGAACTCAAAAAACAAAAATTTTTAATATTTTTAATAAACTTTTTTTCTTCGTACATATATATACATATACACTATCAATTTAATCTTTAGATCTTAAATTCCATATTTTTTCCTTTTTTCCGTTTTGATATTTTTAAAACAACAACAATGATCTTGATTTTTACATAATTAAGCTTAATACATGTTCTTTAGTTAACTACCATCAGCCTTGCATGTCATTCTTAATCAATACCAATTAATGTAATTAAGTTTTTGGTGGACTTACTCATGGCAGCCATAACGTCGACTTATGCGACTAACGTCTTCATTCTATGTATACACAATTTCACGTTTTCACACACATATATTTGGACACATACTTAATCGATCTAATGACATTTTCGTTCATCAAATATCATAGTCGTATAGAGTTACTAATACACATATACACTCTCTTGCTTAGAAATGCAAAATGTATTTGCGGCAATTCAAAAAAGCTTATTTCAATTCACGTCATCAAGCAAAGCGCTTATCCAAGCCATCTTTACAAGTGTATAATGCAATCTATCTCGATCGGTATGGTACACTATCAGAGGAATACGATCTTTACATAATTCTAATATCGCAGAACTCGTGAACGTGTGCGTTATTGATGAAAGCACACTTGAAACTCTATTTACATAACATTTCCTTTGATTTGTTTCAATGATTTGCTTAAGTTACACATTTAGTCATATTCAGTCTTTATGTCTATCAGTATCAAAATTTGCTACAATTAGCAATGACTATCTGAAAAAATTCGTTTTGAGTTTCTTAGCGTGTGTTAATGCAGTGTGAACTATGCACGTTATAGAAGTAAGTTACGCCTTCATCTTCATAGTCCATTGAGCGTACAGATTTGAAAATATGAAAATATTAAAAAATAGTTTATTCGAGATATTGCCCATCGCGAACGCTTTATGGATCCCTTGCCTTTGAAAATAATTTCTTTTTAACGCCAACCATTCATTGTTGTTTCTCATCTTCTTACGAAGTACAAAGTTGCACAACAAGTGCGTGATCTCTCTAATGTAACATAGAAAGAAAACAAAGCTGAAGTTTATGACATACTGGGTATAAGTTTAGAAACATCTAAAGCAAGCCAGAGACAATATTTCGATTTAGGGTTGGGGTGCCTCGAACAAACTGGTGAAAACATACCAAGGTCCGCGCTTAATTAGTAAAAGTCTTTCCGATAGTAAATAAAAGTCTTTCTTTTTCGTGATAGATCCACAAATTTTAATCTAAAAAAGTAAAAGCCTAGACAATGATTTACTTTATATCCATTGCCGGGACCTACTAATGAGGACGTAA
Source organism: Glossina pallidipes (assembly GCA_000688715.1). Classification (NCBI taxonomy): domain Eukaryota; kingdom Metazoa; phylum Arthropoda; class Insecta; order Diptera; family Glossinidae; genus Glossina; species Glossina pallidipes. Next base: position 1,753,982 of record KK499795.1, read on the forward strand.
GTACACGTCACTATCTGATAATATATATTACAATGGTGGGACGGATTAAGCTAACACAAAATAAGCTCTGTGTGAGAATCGAACACTTATTACTTACACCTATATTTGGTAGTCAATAAAACGAACTCTATATTGTATTGAATTCTATCAGGTAATACAATAAAGCAAACTCGTTACTATTAAGCTTCAAGATGTTTATCTACTTAACAGGCAACGTATATAGGGATGCTTTAATGGCCCAATCTAATGCCTTATTCTAGTTCAAAAGTAGCTTTCATTAGGCGCTCTTGCCAAAATACGCCTTTGCATAAAGTTTCACAATCCAGAAAACGCCGCGAACCGGCCAACCGTTATAAAGTAATCCGAAAAGCTAAACAATGTGTACATATGTGTTGGGGTGGGAGCACAGTAAGAGTAAATTCAAAAAAGATTGGGATGACATAAATTGAAAAACGAAAAGTCCATATTTAGAAATCCTACACAGCTTTAGTTAGTACAGCTGTGAGTAGGCTTTCATAAAAAAGCGAAGCAATGTCTCCTTCCATCTCTTGGAAACATAAATCATTTTGTATTGTTACGAGTATATTATTGTTGCAGATTTTCTTATGGTGTGACAGAACTGGTACTGAGTAAAAGACACCGCGCTTATGCTGTATTAAGTGCAATAGCAATATAATTTGTAATGGTTAGTTTATTTTATTACGTACTTGCATACATACAATACAATATAATTAATGCAAGAATGTAAACTAAATCTTATTTGTCCCGCTTTTCATATTATTTAAGCACTTACTTTGATAAATAGTAGTTGGTCAACTTCTATGCACCTGCATCAACACTTATAACCAACGAACGTACATGAATGGACCGATGAAAAAAAACCCCTCGAAACCACTCATTAAGCATGTTTGACTGACTGCAAGTATGAATTTTCACAACAATTATGAAAAATTGAAAGGTAATGTGTCAATACATCGCATATGGTTAGATATGTGCGCTTGTGCGTTTTTTTATTTATTTATTTTTAGTACATTTAAAATTAATTGATTTAATATTTAATAAAAAAACGCATATTTGAAAAAAATTAATGGGGAGAAATTAAATGCAATAAAAATAAATTTTTCGATAATTCAAAAGAAAAAAAAGGAAAGAAAACTTGTAAAAGTTGTAAAAACACCTAAAATTCTATTTCATTCGGTTGTTATTGCTCTCATAAAATCGTAAATGAATGTCTCCTTTCAATATCGGTAGTTATAACCATAAAAACTTCAATTAAGCATATTTAGTTCTGCTTGACCATAAAAAGTCAAAACATATAATTTTTATGTTGTTGTTATTATTGTCGGTGTTGTTGGCGGAGTCTTAAAATCAACATACCCAAGCTATGTTTGTTTGTGAATGATAAGTAAAGGGTTTTCATTATTTAATGTCGCGGTCAATAATTCTCGGGATTAAATGAAAATTTCCCTTTTTTTCTCAGTTCATTAACTTACGGCCGCGTTCTCACATTGTGACGAATCACTAGCCATAAAAGAAAACAATATGTTTTTTCGCCATAGGTTTTGTGACTTTCTCTCAAATTTGCTACTTCGAAGTAAGATTCAGAATAAAAATTCAATATCGATTTTGTTATAAATTAAATTTGTTAAGCCACGAAACCCACCTCGAAAAATAACGCTCGTGAAGTCCCCGTGATGGTCTTCAAAATATGACTATTAATCTCCTTCAAGAGTGATACCACGCAAATTTCAATGGCTGTTTTATGAAACAGCATATGTCGAGGATCTCAAAATACGCTTCAGATTCCCCATTATTTAATCTATGTCTTCGTCCGCAGAGGATCGTTTTCAGCCGTCCGCGTAAACGCGCGATCATGTCTCGGGCATGTAGAGCAACAACCTGCACATCAATTTATGCAACTATCTATCTATCTATCTATCCGACATCTGTTTGGAGAATGCTTTTTCATTACCAAATTTTCATGCAAACCAACAAACGTATACTGTCGTTTGTGACATTTAGGGTGGCAGCTATCTCTTGCATAATCACTTTTCGATAATCGACTACAATTTCTAGGCATCAGATCTTTTGCGCGTCTAGCAAATCTCTGATTCAAATCTCAGCGCGGTAGATCATACTTAGCCCCAGTTACAGAGACCGCTCAATAGTAAAGGAATAACATTTACCGATTGCACTCACATCCACTAGGCCGAGGGCGTTCCCTATCTCTTTTCTCATTTTCTTTTGATCGTCACTGTCGTACACGTGTAGAGAACATCCCCTAAACGATGTGCCGTTGACGGCATCCGTAGATTTCGTAATGTCTTTCACCAATAAATTAAATGGGCTTCGCTTAATTATGTAAAACATCCATTTAAGAAGAGCTTGGCCACCATGTTCTGCTGTCCCGAGGCCCACTCTTCTTTTCCGAGGCGTCGTTTAAGGACCGATATTTTCTAAAAATACCAACGATTTTTTCGTAGATATAAGATATATGTCATATTCCCGGGAATTATTGACCGCTCTATTATACAAAGTTTGATACGTGCCTCCCTATAGCAAAATACAGCAATGAAATCAGCAAATAAGAAAGAAAAAAAAACCCGAAAGAGTTACAGCAGCCATGACGCAGAGTAGTTTTACTTGTAAGTTGCTCGGTTATTATGCCAAAGATCACACCTTTTGAACGCCATGTCTGGCCCTGACATTCATGTAATAAATTAACATTTTAGTTACTTACTACTCCGACAACAATAAGAAGAACAAAATGAAAAAGATCTTTGATGACGATCCTTCTCTGTCATCCCATTTCTTATGCTACAGATAATTTTCAATGTTAACGTCCTCAACAAAAAAAAAAAAAAAAAAAAAAAAGAAGAGAAGTAGAGTTAAAAATATGTACATATATATATAAATTTTTAAGTTTTTTTTAAAAGCCTTTTAGACATATGGAAGACATACATACACAACGTTGATGATTATAACGATGAGCACATCACTTTACCATAATAATGAAGAAGAAGACTGATATGATGCCGCGTGATGTGTTTGCTCTACATAAATTCTGCCATAAAATCGGAGATTTCCTTTTTTCATTGCAGGGCACACAATTCTCAGTTTGGGTGCAATTCCGATTCAAAGTACATGAGTGTTGTTTATACACTGTTGTTAACATTTCCTTTTCTTTTTCCCTCTTTTTTTTTACTTCATTTAATGGGCAACAACAATGTTGCAAATTGTTTATCTGACTGACATGAAAGCACAATCGCATATAAGCGTGAGTTTGCATTACATTTTGAAAATTACAACCCGCGGCAGCCGTCCCTCTTGCGCAATATCCCTAAGTCCTCTAACTTTTGTTTACTACTGGTATCTCCATTTTATGGGCAAATTACAAGAAAAAAACATAAATAAATAAAAAAACCAACGCTTATACATGGGTTTTGACATTAAGTTTTAATGAATATTTTCAATTAACATAAGCTTTCTCATGTACACAATCAAATCATTATTAACCTTATCGAAGAAGTGCGACAGACGGTGTTCTCGAAACAAGCTAAAGCTATTTAAATCCACGATTTATGACTATAAACATATTGTTTATGGAATCAACTTTAATCTTTGAGGATATAAAACGTTCTGGAAAACGCCTATAAAAAAATCTTCATTAAAAAATCATAAAAAAAAGGTCAAATCTTTCACATATATTACACACATATCCCGGGATAGTTTATTGTGTTTTAATAACCATGTCCAAAAACAAAACTGGATAAGAGATGCTCTCTTCTACATGAATTTGTACCTACATGCATAGGTAAAGACATGAGAAAATAAGCATCATTATGCTAAAATAGTAAAAGAAGAGAGAAAAAAATGAAAATCTTGGCATGCACATAACTTATATAAGAATCATTATACCTTGGGTGATCACTTGGCAAGACACTTAGAGACCCCCTTCCTTAGAGCGTATATGCTCTTGCAATCACATTGTATCTAGAAATAAGTTGAAACACACATATTTTCGGTCTATCTTTTCTATCTAATCTATAAGCTCTTCTAAGCTGATTCTAATCTTTGCTCATTTGATCTCAATGAAGATTTCTTGTTTAAACATTCCAAACAATTGCATTGAATAGTAGCAAAACTAAAGATAGGGAGTTGATATTTGCCCTTCCTTGATCGATTGGGGACGCAAAGTTAGAAACAAACGTGATGTGCCTACAAGCAGGAAGCCCATAGTTGATAAGAAGCTGCAACAACCTCGAAAAAAATCAAAAATTTGTTTCTATGCTTTTCTGAATTCTGTTTCCGAAACTGTTTCGTCGGAACTATCTTCCTGTCAAAATATGGTGTCGACCAATACGCGTGCCAGTAAGTCAATCGAAACCATTTTGGGATCGACCATTAAGATGAGCTTAACGCAAATCCTGGGTAAAAGGCAAAATTCATAATGGGATCAAAATGACAACTGATGACCAAAAAAAAATAAGCAAGCAGCCGCAGCCTATTGGTTGTGTGCGAAATCGGTAAATATTATGCCTGTAACGACTTAGCTCTCACCACAATTGCGACCAAAGTGTAAACCCGCAAAAACCAACTTGGTAGTCGCGATCCTTACCTACTCGTTCTTCATGCGGATTTAAAGCTGCCGGAAGGGTCAATTTCTCATCATTATCTGTCGACTTTATATACAACACAATTGAAAAGCTTGACAGGTTCCGCAAGAGGCGGATTTAACAGAAATACTCATGATTTTGCTGTGATCGAGATCATTCCGCATGATGTGTTCTTCCGTATGTTGCGATTTGAATGACATATCTAGTATACCATCAGCCTACGAAATTGAAGGGATCGCTGCACTTCCTTTTTAGTGTGCAATGCAAAAAAAAAGAATGCTTTGATTCTAGTCCCTGCTGCCATGAGAAATTTATTGTTTAACTACTCATTATCTGCAGACACATAAAAACTGTTTTATTGCTATACGAGTACATTAAGATTATTTAATCGTTGTTAGCTTCGAAATCCTTGGCTAAGTTCAAATTTCTTCTTCTACACAAAATTAAAATTATAAAATATTCATCAATTTTATGAAATTGCTTGAACTATTAAAATGTCATTAGTCATTGAATTGTGCAAAAAATCAATGTGCTGTGGTACGAGTAATTTAGTTCATAGCTACAACGAATTTGGTTTACCCTCTCAAGGCAGAAATTACATACGGCTAAGGTCCACTAGTTTTTGAAATTCAACCCTTCGTCTCTTTTTTTTTGTTTTTTAATAAGTAAGGAAAATGACTGCCTGCAACATTTCGTAAACCTTGCGTACAGAAACCTTATTATTGCATACGTATATCCTACTTGACTTTAATCAATACAGAATTGACCTAAGGAGTCCAAATAGTAAAACTGCTTGGGTGTAGATAATTAGTACAGTTTGCTTATTTAATTAAAGTAAATACAAGAAGTCAGCTAAGTGCTATTGCGAAAATCGTAGCAATCCGGTTGTCGTGTATCTTTGAAATAAAATGACATTTTAAATGAAAAGTTAAAGCAGCGCATATAGTTAAGTAATAGTGATTAGCGTTCGATGGCTTAAAATAATGATTATAATGCATTGCAAGAGCTGCTTAAGCAGCAAAATCATTAAGTCAATTAAACTGTTCAACTCAATTTTGGAGCTTTTGTTTTCCTCTTTAAAAACACCTTAGAGCAAATATTTGATATCCGCCACCTCAAGCAAATGCATTATAAGCGAGAAACATCGATCGAGATGCTTTTTAATATTAAGAGGGGATTAATTTGAACTCGTCTCTTTCGCAAAAATGAAAATAGAAATTTGGCGTTTGACCAACTGGGCAGAATAGATAAGAAGCGAAAGCGATCTTAGAAAAAAAAGCAGATATTGCCCCATAATTCTAAGATTTCGCTTATAACTCTATTTTCTAACTCCACCTCCTCAATGGATCCAGGATAATTCGTGGGATATTTCAATTTCTTATCTTCATTTTCGTTCAATGTGGCAATAGAGGAAGGGGACACAACTGTACAAGGTAATCGGGTAATACTGACTGTGTCTATTTTTTTTAAAAGTTTCCTCATATAATTAAGTCATCAAAAAATTTTGAAAAATTATATGCCCTATGACAACTGCTGTTAACATCTTCTATGGATTGTACGGTACAGTTTTCAAATTCGACTTCAACTCATTAACTGAGTATATGTATGGCAAGTTTCTACTTAGCTTTTTTTCATTTTGCGACCGTCGCCATTCCAAAAGCAGATCACAAACAAAAAGACGGACGGATGGACAATGCCCATACTTAGGATCGCGTACTTATCAAGCACACTTTTCGAGAAAATTTGTAAAATGATAGTCAAATTAGTTAGCAAACTGCTGGGTGATATGCAGAGGTATGCAAATTCCATTTAATTCAATTTTATTTTTTTTTTTATTTGTCCACTCACTCAGGAGATGTCGCCGATTCATGTAATACGGTGACGGTAAGAAAGACACAATATGCCAAGATTAAATCAAAATAAAGACGTGCAGAGTTAGCAATGATAGCGAACGAAACCAAAAAAATGTTATTAGCTTGTAAAGAGCAATTAGTATGCAAGTAATGTTCTCTCAAACAGATATGAAGGAATATGTTTACTTTTAATTCTGGAATAGAAAATGTCTATTTCTGATAAGCAGCCAAGCCAAGTTCAGAAATAAACATTGTACAAAATGATGAGTGCCATTATGTCGTTTCGTGCAGCAGAGAGACAATCAAGAAGAGAACTTACTGCGCCGAAGTATATCTAGGTGTGGAAAGAGTCTCCGACGAAATTTGGCCTGGGGGACTATTTTTCAAAATTAAGAAACGTCTTCCAGTCCCGATGGGTTTCGCTCAGGTTCTTTCTGCAAGTATTGCAATTCCTTCGAACTTAATTTCGAATGGCTGTGAATATATGAGAATACATATGTTTGCCGTGAATATGTTTTTTTTTTGCATTTGCTTTATTTCTCTTGCTTTGCTGTTGTTGAGTTTTCTTTTTTTTTGAAATTTCATTCTCGTCGCAGACATGCCTGGTCCAATATTCTTCTCATTACGATGCGTTTACATGTACATGCAAAGATTTGCATGCATGTGCATAATAATGCATTCAGGTGATAAATTATTTTCAAATTATTCAAAGTTCACTTTACCTGGTCTTGGTAATCATAGAAATCAAAAGTGTAAACGATGCCGCATCATCAACAATAATACTATACACATGCGGACATATATATGCACCCCATAATGATGGACAGACATAATAGAGAGACGGATAGGCATTTGCTTGTGTTGCAGTAAACTCCTTTTATTTACACACTAGACGAATAAGCGAACATATAGATACACTTAGTTGGATATAAACGAATATGTGTGCGAATGCATACTTTAGCGGTTAAAGTCAATACTCAGGGTCGAGTATCTATTTAGACATGTAAATATGTATGGGAGTAAATGTGAGCAGGTATGTGAATAAACTAAAACATATTGAATAGTTTATTCCATTGTTGTAGCTTTTGTTGTACGAGTTTTTCTTCTTCTTTTTTCATACCATGAATAGCCCGCAAATGCGCAATTGCAGCATTTTTTTCTTTTGCCGGGTAATTCCATGAAATATGATTTGGCTCAATCGAGCTCGTCAGGCAAACATATACACATAGATGCACAATTCCCTTTTATGCTTTGTACTGCGGAGCTTTTGGTGGTCTTGGGATGTTTGCTTGCTCAAGCTAATAAAATTGAAAAGAATATAGAGAGAAAATGAACAAGATGAGTCGCCTAAACAATATAAATTTCATTGAAGAAAAAAAAATAAAAAATGAAAAAAAAAGTATTAGCAAAGAGCTCCACATAACATCATCATCATCGTCATCATCGTCGATTACGCATTTGTACATCTGTGTGTACGCTTTTGTGGCTGTGTTTATTAAACCGTCAGATTCTTGATTAAACATAAGCTTACAGTGTGTAGTTGATGCGTGAACTTGTTCAGAAATTGAATTAAAAATTCTCAATATTAGACCATACAAATTTCCTTACACAACAAGTGTTTATAAGTAAGTGAAAACACGGTCAGCTCAACGTCGTTCGTCTATATAAAGTAGGAGCGCGAGAGAGAGAGAGAGAGGCTGCGAATTGTTTGTATTTGTTACAAAAGGTACGACGAATTTATTTTATATCCGCGACGTAGCGGTTGAAGTAACGCAACGACATCTAATAACGAGTGTGTGTGTGTGTGTCTTTCTATGCGATACGAAAACAGATTTATATTGTGCGCAATTATTCTTACAGTGCTATCGACACAGTCGGAGTGGGCAGTTCTTATTCTTATTTTTATTTATTTATTTATTTTTTTATTTTTATTTTTTGTAATTGTCGTTACCTTCTTTTTTTCATTTAGAGCGATTTCATGTGTGTATGAATATCTTTACCCACCTTCCGTGGCACCACACGTCGTTAACTATGTCAAGTTGCATTTGTCGTTATTGTTGCTTTACTTGATATTATTCTACATTACAGCAGCACCAGCAGCTAAGATATTTACCAGGTTCAGCGACGACACACGGAAAACACTTTGTTGTAAGTTTTTGCAAGGCAAACCATGCCAAGCAACCCATCTCCGATTTAAAGGAGTTTTTGAATTTGAAATGCGTTATTGCCCACTCTTAGCAGTAGACAGCCTGCTTGACTGTTTGTCAGTTGAAAGAAAAGCAAGAAGCGACGCTTGCTCACAATATACCCCAGGTACCTACACCTCTTTCAACACACTTTTCATTTTGGTATTTTTTCCGCTTACGGCTATTAGTCGGGAAATACTTTTTAAAACCTACTTCATGTACTTGCATACACATCTGTGTTATCTCCCCCCGTTTGTCGTGCGTGCTTGTTGTCGATGTCATCGCTTTAGATGCCTTTTTATTCTCTTCCTTGATTATGTCTGTGGTGAGGCATTCAAAAGGTTTCACCCTACTTGAGATTTATTTTAAAAAGGCATTTTGCTTATTGATGAAACGCAATTAGTCAGTGTCAGAGTCCGGCGTATACATTGTCTTTGTTGTTATTTCTTCATAGCCATTGGGCTGCTTGTACTGACAACGCTGTCGTTAGATCAGCGAGCTCACGGTTCGCTCGATACTTTGCAAACGATTATTTAAGAATATGTATTTATTATTATTTTCATTTTCATTCTTTTTTTTGGGTTGAGGTTTTATTGTCACGTTTCTTTTTTTTGTTAGTTTGCGGAACTCTTTATCAAGGCACGCTTTGTGTATAAAGAATAATTTTCATTTAAAGAAAATAGTAGACGATTTGCTATAATTGGTTATTAATATTGTCAAAAGGTTAAGACTTTGTTACAAACTACAAAATTTTTCATTTTTGAGTTCAGCAATGTTTTTGGCAGCAATGACGGCGGAACTTTAACGTTGAATAAAATATTACCAAATTTCCTATAATACGATGCGTAAACTTTAAAAAAGCCAATCTAGCAAAAAGCGCCAGGAAAAGGTTGTGGGAAAATATCGATTGAATGTGAAAATCTTGTGGACAAAAACTTACGCCCATGACTTTGTTCGCTGCATTCGCGATTCGGACGAAACTTTTTGAAAATAATATTTTCTGGATACTAGTGAACCATGGCGGAAGATAAAAGTAGGCGCGGTATAAGGTGCATTCACGATAACTCTAGCTGGTTGTACAATATTATATGCAGCTTTCACCCAACGAAATCATCACTAAGAAGCGCTACGAGGAAAAAGTGATGTAGTTGAGGTAAAAACGACAGAAAAATATGAAGCGATACGGTGAAGTGATATCCGACCAAAGGTAGATTGCTCTCACCGTTTTATTCATCAGTATATATAGCTATCGGTCTAAACAGCACGTCGATTTTTATGACGATGCTTGAGAATGTCTTAACAGCCCAAAAAATAGACAATTTTTGATATTATCTTGTTAATGCAGGAAAGACGATAGGCTAATAGCATTCGAGGAGGTTAAGTATTGAAAAAATTACTCTTTCGTTGCCACAGCCATTTTCGCGTGAAGGAGATGCAGGGAAGCTAGTGACTTCAGTTAAAGAAAGGGAATAAGAACCGCATCTACATCCCTATAGCTAGCAAAACCCATAGGATATTTTAAGAATATTGATTCTGTGAAGGGCGAGTACTAGCGGTACACTAACAACACTGCAGCGGGCTTCGCGGTCCTCCATGAAATATCCTATATCAGGCCACAGGTATTCATACAATCAGTTTTCCACTTAAAGCGTTATATATAGCGACTGCACGAAAAAGTGTTTCACTCCTGTCCATTTGGAACAAGTTTCACCTTTGCACAAAAACACATGAGTGTACCAAATTTCGGCAAAATATTTCAAAAATTGCATGCTGTAGATTGAACAGAAGGAAACAGCATACACAGACATAGCCACACGGGCAAGCTTAGAATAACTTTTTGAATCGACCGGTATAATGAAAGATGTGTGTCTATTTCAACCCTTATTTTTTTGCAGTGTGACTGACACTTGATGCTGCTTCCGATAAAATTGTAATTTGTTGCACTAGTTAACGACCGTTCAACTTTGCCAAATGGAATATTGCACCCTTAAAATAGGCACACATAACTATTCGTTTTATATATTGTGGGCATCGTTCCATAGACTTTTTTAACAACGATGCTCTATTTAACATTTAGATCAGTCAATTTTGAGCATGAAACTCGATTTATTCGTTTTATTTCTACTTCAATTAGCGTTCATGCCACTTATTAAATGTATACAAGTTCCACGGGAGTACTCGAAGACGGAAAATCCCTAATGTAGGCAGTAAATTGTAAATAAGGGAGACGGGCAGATGTATCATCCCATAAATATCAATTATGTCGTGAAAATGATAAAAAAATATAAACATGTCATCGAAAAGGAAAAATTATCGGCTACGATAGTTTGCATAAAAACAAATAATGTAAAAACTTTCGTTCCGCTTTATTTATCCGTGCAGACTCATGGCTGGGCTTAAACTAAGATTTACTTATCTTATTAGCTACCTGTACTTAATTATATCTACTGTCTAATTATACAGAGTTGCCACAATACGATTCTTAGCATATACGTCTTCTATAAAATTTAATATATTTAAAGAGACAAGAATAACTAGAAACTCGCTTGAAAAGAAAACATGTGTTCACGCCTGAAGCTGGCTCGCTTTGCAAGCATTTTGAACCCGCGCAAGCGAAAAAGCAATAAGTGACGACAAAATTATAAATGCAGTCTTGCTAAACCGATGGAAATTTTTAGAGCTCCTATATCGACATTATGACGCACGCATCCCAAATCAGAGGAAAACAAATAGTTTTTAAAAATTTTATCACTTGAAATTTTAAACGCGGTTTTGTCGAATTTGTAAATTTCGGAGTTGGAGCACTGCTTGGCCGGGCCCTTTTTAAACAAATGACTTCAAATTTGAACTGCAGCTCCGAAATAAGATTCTTTTGGGGCGCTTTTTCGATGAATCTTGGTTTTCCGGAAAAATTTTTCAACAAGTCCTAGGACCTATAAGGGATTTTAGGTCAAAGTGTCATAAAATTTCTTGTTCTTTTCTATTCGAAGCAAGCCTTTTGTTTTAGGTACTTTAAGACGTACACTTTCGTACGCAAAAACCCGCACATATGTAAATAGAACACTTTCTTTTTTTCTTAATTTTTTATTTATTTATGTATACATAAAGTTTGAAGAATAAAATAACTCTCTAATTCTAACATATGCAAGGTGACATTATATGGCACCGAATTGTCATGTGCACAACAACAAAATTAATATTGAAAAATTTGTAAGAATTAAAATTTCTTCTATTTGGATGCTCGAGTTAATTCAGCAGCTTTCTATAAATTCCTTCCCAATAAATTGACTGCTAGAATAAACCTGACGTGTTCCACTATGAAGCACCCTACACAAACAATTTTTTTTTATTTTTTGATTGGCCTCTAAACATGAACCTAGCCGTGTAATCTTCATTCATTTCATTTTTATTTTCATACCCTACATGACGTGTGCTACAGGATTATAGTAAGTCAGTGCAGATGTATGCAAAACCCAGAGGAACTTGGGATGGACCCAGCTTTTACTATACAGATCGATATGAAGTCAGTTTGTGAATCGATCTAGGCTTTTGTGTCCGTCTGTCCGGCTTGTATTATTTTTGTTGCACTCGAAGATGATGAAATTTGCTATCCAGACACATTTTGGCCAAAGAAGGAATGATATGATGGAAATGGCTCGAGGTGAATCACTTTTTCCACCCTTTAGGTGGCCATATTTTATATAAGTCGTTATATGGTAAACCATATTTAACAAAATGATGTAAGATATTTAATGACGGGCCGTGTCTCAATATAATATATTTACTTGTTTCTTTATCTCTATAACTCCTGTCTTCCGTGTGTTTCCTATACCCAATTCTTCCGTCGTCCTATCTGAGTATAATAATCTCTCTGTAATCTCGTTGTTAAGTCTTTATACAATGCGATTATCGCAAATAAACACTACATGAGCGCAAACCTACACGCTTTTCACTCGATGATCTTTATTTATATCACTTTTATGGCTTTTCTTAACTTGGTTTTCCCGGTTGTTGGTGGGTCCGCTTTCGATTGATTTCCGCCGTTGCATTACTCAATCAGAATGAAGGTGTCTTATCAAATTCCAATCAAATTCTATCGTGGGTCATACAAAATGAATGAAAGAGAATTGATTGTTTCCTTCAATATCTAAGGTCGACTGTTGGCCTCGGTATGTCGGCCTTAAGCGGCCTTAAAAATGGTTGCTTTCCTACATTTTGTCCGTCTGCAGTTCTGCATTTCTCCGTCTTACTGCAATGTACTTAAGCCAACGTATGAATACTTGACGCATATATATAGGTATACACATCCTAAGTGTCGAGGGCCGAGTTTGATGCGAAGGGCCGTGGCATTGCAATATTAAAAAATCTTGAGATTAACTCGATTTATGTATATATATATATATATTGCGCTTTTCAAGCAAATGGAAGCCTTTCTGAACTTGTTGTCTTTTAAAATCGTTTTTTTAATTTTATCGATATTGTGAACGCTGTCCGCATTGAATCGGTGTCCGCTGAAACATTAAATAAAATTTTCAATATACAAATATTAAGGCAAATATATCTCACTGGCAAAATCTATAAATTGTTGTTCTCAAAGCAAACTATAATGACGTGGTATTTTTGTCTATAGTCACAACTTAAGTGCAAATATGGGCCGTAACGTAAAACGCATTCAAGTTTAATGCTTAAAACACAGGCACGCACAAAGCATAATATAATAAAATTATATCATTATAATAAAAACGTTTCTTTCTTTTTTTTTTTTTGTTTGTTTCCCTTCTTCTTTCTGGATGTATCACAGTTTATAGAAATTTTTCTACGCAAACATTACGATTACAATGGTGATAATTTTCATCAAATATCAGCACACACATGCCTTCTTCACTAAAATGAAAATTATGGCAAAGCTGGAAATGTGCGTACCTTTCCAGGTACAACCGCTGTCCGTGTGTGTGAAGTGTGTTCTTTAGTTATAATCAAGTTTATTATTATTAATAATATAGAATGAATCTGATTCAACTTAAGGTCATTCTTTCACTTCTACTCCACAATATCGATTTTGTTAAAATGAAAAGAGGAAAATAAAATCGGACGACAGGCTCTTTATTTAGTCACTCAGTGTGTTCTATGTAGACTATGAAAAGTCTACATATTCATACCTTTTCTTTTCTTTTTTATATGGGTTGCTTTGCAAGTGTATCATAACAATAAATAAAGTTCAACTAAATGAGCCTTTTGCGTGAATTAAACCAAACAACATAAAAACAAAAGAACTAAAAAAAATAAAAAACTCTTATATAAAACATGAACTTGTCTGAGATTGTGCAAAAAAAAAAAAAAAAAAAAAAAAAAACTATAAAATAATCTTTCTACTCTCAATGTATGTTATTTATACAATAAAAAGAAAAGAACAATCAACACACTTAAAGTATGTCTAATAAAGGGCATATGCAGGTTGACCAGTCTTTGATACTATTTTTCAGTCAGTCATCTCGGCACAAGTTTACTGAGTCTTTCATAGCAGGAGCGCGAACATTATCTTTATCTTGATCGAGCTTCTTTGCGCTTTTTTTCCTTCTGTTTTTATTTCTCTTCTGTTTCGTTTACCAAGCAGACAAGTTGAAGACATGCGGAGGATTCCGTTGTTTCTGCTTAGAGCACACCAACCAACCAACGTTTATGTTATTTCATAATTTCTTTGTTGTTCTCTCTTTTTTTATTTATGTATTTTTTTATTTTTTATTTTTTCGTTATTGAGACTGCTCCTTAATGTTAAGGTATCCAACCTCAGCCACTTAGGCAACTAATTACGTAAATATTCATGTATGTTGAACTTAACACAATTCAAGGTTAAATATTTATAAAAATTTGCTACAATCTTCTTGTTTTAATAACGCGGAAGAATTCCGATTTTGATGAAAACTTAACAAGGAGTTAAATGATGGAGTCTGTTGTGAAGGTGATATGAATCTAAGCACTTTTGTATTCATCACCTATACTTAAACCTTGAACTATAATTATTTTATACCCGCATTAACTAAAATCTTTCTAGATCCAAGGCAAACCAATTAGTTTTCTACCCTTTTTTGAAATTCAATCGCTACCCGATTCGCTAACTGAAGTATTTTAACTTTAAGCCTTAAAAAACATATAACTAAGCTGTGTGCTATACACCTTTCAAGAATTAAAGCAACTTACTAACGCTTGGTCCCCGCATTGTCGCCACTACGTATTCCAAATCTTCTTATAATTCAATATCTTTTCGTTTAGTATTTTAATTCTTTACATAAATGCCGAATTTTTTATAGATTAATTTTGTTTATTAACAAATTAAGAGTTTACGGCAATTGCAATTATGTTCGTCTTTCCAGTTTCACCCCCTTGCCTTCTTATTGAGGATATTCGGCGAGATGAGAAAACGATTAAAGATCTCGCCAATACAATAACGAATCTAAGTCAACAGCAGAAGACACGTTGGACTACGACGGCAGTAAATAATGTTCTCAATAGTCATTTACATCATCACACGAAATCGACGGGTACAACGCAACAACAACAACAACAACAGCAACTGCAGCAGCAGCATCAACAGCAACCACAGCATGAAGAAAACAAATCACGGGATGAAACGGATTACTATTGTAGACCGACAAGTAAAAATTCTACAACAACAGCCTTAAGACCAAAGTCATTGCCATTGGCAGCCAATTCGACACCAGCCATAGTCTCGGCAATAGTCAAGAAAATACCACCCGTTCTAGTAACAGCGTCCAATAGTATTGCCAACACCAACACTAACAATAGCACTAATAATAACACCAATAACAACAACAGAAGCAAATCTAGTCCTCGTTTACAACAATTGAAACATTTTCAACATCAACAACGCCAAAGCAATCAGCAGCAGCAGCAGCAGCAGCAGCTGCAGCATCAACAGCAAAATCAACTTAGTCGACACCAGAAACAAGCTTTAGAACGTGGCGATCCAGACGGTGGCTGCAATTTAGATGATCTCTCTTCTAACTATCTGGCTAAAACAGTGGAATTGCGTGTGAATCCGCCACCACCCAATACCGCAGCAAAATCATTGCCGGTTGATGAGTCTCTTAATGCCAAAAAAGGTTGGCTAATGAAACAAGATAATCGCACTGGCGATTGGACCAAGCATTGGTTCACATTAAGTGGTGCTGCTTTATTCTATTATCGTGATCCAGTTTCCGAAGAACGTGGCGTATTGGATGGTGTGCTCGATGTGAATAGTCTCACTAATGTGGCCGAAGTTAATGCAAACCGTAGCTACGCTTTTCAGCTTACCTCGTGGGATAAACGGCGCCTAACTTTAGCCAGTCTTTCACCTAACTCACGTAATAGCTGGATAGCAATTCTTACAAACGCTGCAGGTTTGCAAAACACGATAAACACTGGCAATAACACTGGCAACAATAACATTAAAAGCAACAACAATGGTAATAGTCTAACAATGCATCATTCCACCGCTGCACTGGAAAATAATAACAGCAACAAAGCATTGCCTACCACAAAGCTCATTATCAAAGATAATAGCAATAACAACGATATAAAAAGTGAAATTGAAAAAGATTTCATGAAGGCTCAATGCGTTATGCAAAATTATATCGAATCCCCTCTCACTACCACTAACAATACAAAAAAAGTAACCGCTGATGTTAGTCCGCAATTAATCATTACCAATGTGATTGGAAACAATCCCAAGTGTTCGTTACCAAGTCCCAACCCTCCATTAACTTCGAGGAACAACGTGCATTTTTCATCGGATGAAGAATACCGAACAGCTTCGGAGGGAGGGCGACGTGATAGCATAGGTGATTGGGGCTCTCCTCAATCGCCTTCTCCACCTTTACCGTCCTCTTTGGTACAGAGAACAAAGGAACGGATGCGTACACGGTCCACAACGCCGTGCCATCGTATGCATAAACGTAGTCGTTCCTCACCTCCAACATCACGTCACAGTACCATGGACAGTGTCGGTTCAGATGAATTACCTCCAATATCAACGGTTCAGGAAGAAATTCACCTCAATCTCGACAAGGAACTACAGTTTCGTTTGAATGTGGTAGAAAAGGAGCGTGATATGTTAAGAAATGAGGCGAAAGAACGTGAAACCCGTATGTCGGAACTACTCAATACCCTGGAGCGAACCGAACAGGAATTAAACAATCGAATTCACGAAATGGAAGAAGTTCGCGAAAACTTGAATAATCAGCTAGAAGAAGCCAAACGCAGTGCTGGTGAAATCATAGCACGACTAACTGATGAATTAGAAGAAAGTCAAAAGAAAATCAAAGACCTGGATGACCGTTTGTCTCGAGGAATAGAGGAAAACGAAAACCTTTACAAACGCTTAAGAGAAATGGAAACATGCAGTCCCGCCAGCTTTATCAATTTGCAGAGAACTAAAATGAAACGCATGGATTCTCTTAGTGATCTGACACAAATTAAGGACATCGATCCTTACGGTCTTCAGAGAGATAATCTAGCCGAGGAATATAACGAATTAAAAGGAAGATTTGAGAAAGCTGTAAATGAAATACGTGCCATGAAAAAAGAGCTCAAAGAATCACAGAATCAATATGATTCCTTGGAAATTTCTTACGCATCCCTCAAGCAAGATTTGGAAAGGAAAGGTCTGGAAGACCAAGCTCAGTTGCACATGATGGCTGCCCGAATACAAGATCTCACCTTAAAATATAGTTCGTCTGAGCGTCAAGTAAGAAGTCTAAAGCAAAAACTTTCAAAGTCTGAACGTCGACGTTCTCTGTCCCTTAAAGGTAAAGAGCAGCTGACGGTAAGCAAAGAGCTGGAAGTAAAACTTGGAGAATTGGAGAACAAAATTGATGAATTGGAAAAGAGTCACCCGGCGGACAACAAACAAATGGGCTTCGATAAAAGCTCAAATTCTCGTCATCCAAGTAAAAAGACGTCTCGTAGACGCTCTTTAGAGTCGAATATAAACAGTACGCCGTTAGCTTCCCCGGAATCCGTGCAAATTTTGGTTAGAGTGAATGATTTGGAGAAACGTTGCGACGGCATCAGTAGTTCACGCAGTTCTTCAACGACCACAACGCCAATGTCCTGTACGCCTACATTAGATACGACTAGTCGCAGTTCCGGAGTTTCCGGCCACGTCCGCCTGTCGGAACATTTAATGGATCGACTTAAATGCTTGGAATCTGTTTTGGTTGCCAGTAAAGATAGTTTAGAACAAAGTTTAGTTCAACTACAAAACTTACGTTGCGCTCGTACGCGGCGCTCAGTATCCCCTATCACCGAAAGAAAAGATTCATATCGTTTCGTAGAGCGTTGTCTGCACGAGGTAGTCAAGTTAATACGAGATACTACCGAAACTTGCGTAATTAGTGGTGATAAATGTGAAATGTTGCCAAATGCCTTCATGTTACCTGATTCTAGTCCTGTTAAACTAGCCTTGACGCAATTAGAAACGCAATTGCGTTCTAAATTAGCCGATCTATTAAAACAGAGACGTATCTTACGAGAACGCAATGAACTAACTAAACGAAAAGATTTGGAACTCCTAGCTGAACGTATAGCTTTTGAGAGCGTCTGCTTCGGTAAATTAAGGGACTCAATGCAAAGAGCTGAAAATCCCGAACTTTTCACTGAGCGGCAAACCAGAGCCGAAGTGGCTGAAACGTCTCATCTTATGTCCATGCTTAAGTCGAAACTACAGGGTAAGTGTACTATCAAAACAAGCGGAAGCTTGGATATTTTGGCGGGAGTATTAGCCAGGAGACTGATGTTATCGACTTTCCATAAAACGCAAACTGGACAGAGCGCACAGGATGTAAAATTGAGCATGGAACCGGTAGATCAAAATATTTTAGATGATTTGTTACGTCAACAAAATGAAATCAACGTTATAGCTAAACGTTACAGGAATAATGCTATGGAAAATTTAGCTACAAATCTAGCAGCAGAGACCCTTAGCTACATCTCGACCAACGATTTGGTTCAAGGGACGGTGCAGGAAGCTTGGCGTCAAGCGCAAGAGACGGTAAATGCTGAACTGGTACAATCTGAAATTGCGCATATAATGATGAGAAATGCCGAACGACTAGAGAGTTCGCTAATACCTTCCTTCGGTTATACCTTAACCTCAGAGGAGCGTTTATCATTTGAAAAATTCGCAGATGCAGTGCATGATGTTTTGCGTAGAGAAATGGAATTGGCAGTGACGCAACTAAGTCAATGCTACGAAGAGGCTGTGCAGCAAATGAAACGAGGTCAGTGGCGTTTACATCTGCAACAGGAGCGTAAAACATCTGAAGGTCGACAATTACTGTCGGAATTTGCTGATGTTGTAGCGCACAAGGCATTGGTGGATGCCAGAGTGGATGTCCTAAAAGGAGACTATGCCAACCAAAACACCAGTAAAATGGAAAACAATGAAAGCGAAGGTCACAAACTTGGTATAACTGCTCTGCAGAAATACGAAAATCTGTTTGAAGAATTGTCGACAGACTTGCAAATCGATAATCCCGATGATATTCTAATGGAGGCTGATTTCGAATTTACTTACAAACAAAGAACAGTCGATTTTTTCAATGACCGCCAAGTCTTATGTGATATCTCGACTTTTTTAAGTCAGTTAGAAGATTCGCTTATCGCTTTGCAATGCGAAGCCACCTCCGGAAATGATGAACAAATACGACGTACTGAAATCTCCATAGAAAGTTTACAGGATGTCTGCCATAAATGCTGCGAACTACGTAAACGGGCCGATCAACTATTGCAAGAAGTTCATCGCAAGCTGAATGCCACATGTCAGCATTGTATGCAGATTCGCGAAAAATTGCACAGCTTACAAGAACAACATCAAAGTGAAATTTTGCGCTTGCAACAATCGCATGCCAAAGACGTAAGTGCTCTAATGCAACAAGTCGAACATCAACGTACATCACTAAGGTGTTTGGAAACTGAAAAGAATGCAATCAATGGTGATTTGCACAAGAGCGAAGAACTGATAGAAAAGCGTGAACGTGAACTGACCCTAATAAAGCAAAATTTACATGACACCGAGCAGCAACTGCATGCACACCAAAGTGAACATAACTGTCTCCTACAATGTCTGCGAGAGAAAGAGGAAAAAGTGCGCATATGTCGGGAGGAAAATGATGCACTTAACTTGAAATGTGCCCGTCAAGATGATGAGTATGTTATATTACTGCAAGAGCGTGATTACTTGCAAAATGAATTAGCTAAGGAGCAAGAGCGTAGCAGACGTTTTGAAAAACGTTTGGAATTGTTGGAGAGGGAACACAGCAAAGAAATGGAATGTTTGCAACAAGCGTATCGCGACCAAATGTTAGCTCATTGCTCCGATTTTTCAAATGCCATTGACGAAGACAGCTTTCATCAACGATATCAAACAGAAATTGATCAACTCAGAGTAAGTATACCTTGACATATACGGCATATGATATAGAAATCCTCAAATTGTCGTTATTTGTTATAGACGCTGTGCGAGAAGGGCCTCTCAGCTATGGAATCATCACACAGACGCACAATTAGCGACTTAGAAGGCAAACATAAACAAGAAATTGAACGTTTACTGACTGAGAAAGAACAAGCTTTAGCTGAGGAAACTCAGGTAAGTCGAGGCGAGCAGCTTGCAAATGGGAAACGCAAGCAATGTTGTTGTTTTATGTTTTTTTTTTTTGTACCACCTTCATTTTCTGTTGTGTCGTCTTCTCTCATCATTACCAGGCAACATTAGCTGCTCTGGATGCGATGCGTAAAGCACACCAAAGTGAGGTGCAACGTGAAGTTGCACGCTTTAAACAGGAATTCCTTAAACAATTCCAATCGAAAGGCGAACGTACGCCAGACACGGCCAAAGCGAAGGAGTATGTATGAAATAAACAAGCGTATACGCACGCGATTCAATACATGTTTATATGACTCCTCGGTGTTCACAACATTGAGCTGAGTATTTTATAAATAAAACTCTTTGTATACTTTATATATATATATACATATATATATATAGATATTTGTTCCTTCTTTAACTCTTATTTCATATACACATAACATATAAACATGTAAACATATTATTTCTTGTTTTTGTTTATGTTTTATGTTATCTTTTACATATGTACACTTCTTAACCTTACAACACTATAATTACAGAGAAGAACTTGAAGAATTGCGTCAAGAAATTCTATCATTCTCTGAAAAGTATTCTATTAAGTGTGTTGAAAATGCTGCCCTGGAAGAGAAATTACGGGTTGCCAATCAAAAGCTGAAACATTTTCAGCAAATGCAGCAATTGGAATTAAGGTAATTACAGGCTTACTGTTTACATTTAGACGGAATAGGTGCACATAAGCGTACATACGAGAATAATAAGGAATTCACACATATATTACGTAGGGTTAAGTTGGGATAATTACCGCCGTACGGTATCTGGATATACATGATTTCGTGTTCTCAAAAAACACGCAAAATAAACAACAAAATAAATTATATATATATTACATTAATATAATATTATATAATATATAATATTATTATATAATATTTTAATTTTAATATTATTTAACCATATTTAATATTTATTATTATATAATATTTCAATATTAACACACACACACACACACACACACACACACACACACACACACACACACACACACACACACACACACACACTGCTTGCAAATTATACTCGCCATAAGGGGAGTATCTGATTTGTCAAATGCTTATCCACACAACTGCCTGTGTGTGACGTGTCTGTTGAAATCACGACTACGATCTCCAAAGTTTATTTAGTGAGACAAGTTTGGTCTTGTTTTTTCTCTTGTTGCATTCAAGCTAAGCTTGGAAGTTGGTTAAACCGGTTTATAGATTCGCTAACAATTAGCAAAGAGGAATAAATTCTTTTTTTCTTCGATTTGTTTGGGATCGGGTCAACCGCGTACAGCAACCGAACGAGCTGAAATGTTTCCATACTGGCCCGCATATGTAAAAAAGCCGTAAGTGCGACTTTTTCTTTTGTTATCGTCTTCCAGGTACCAAAATCAAAATATCAAAATCCGTCAGTAAATACTTTCCCCTTTTTTCTACCCAACTGTCGTATAGCCGAGTAGCTCAATACTATCAAGTCGGTGTAGATGGCTTCAAAGCTCAATGCGGTTTTTTAACCATACTTGCTCATAGCTATAGTTAGGGCTAAGACGACGAAAGCATAACACTGTCCGATTGGGCACACATCCACTACGGTGAGGCGACTCCTTATCTCTTTCTCGTTTTCCACTTCTCTCTGACCATCACCGTGTTACGCGTATAGAGAACACCTCTGAGTGATTGATTTTATTAAAAAAAATAAATGGTAAATGTTTGTATAATAAACAGAAAATCCTCCCCAAATCTATCTTAATTAATGCCGGTAGTATGTTGGGACTAATAGAGACTAGATATCGCAGATAATTCTTAGACTTAAGTTAGGACAGTGACAAAGGAATCTAAATTTTCTGTCCCAAAATCAGCTACCGTAAAAATTCTGTCCGAATACAACAGGTAGATAGCGTTCCACGTTGACTAGGAATGTAATATATCACTCAATAAGTTCGTAGGATGGCTTATAGATGTTGCCACTGTTGACCAATTTGTACGAATTTTCGACAGCACCAGGCGAAAAATTTCATCACCTTCTGAGCATGTTATTACAGGTTACAGCGGTTTTAGTGACACAAAATCATTGTTTTTCTGAAACAATGGAAAAATATGAATTTCATTTCCAGCATCGCTAAAACAACTCGAACACTGTATGAACTCACTTATATTCATTCAACATTTTCATACCATCCTACGATCTAATTGAATGATTAATTATAAGATGCACATTGCGTATATACGAAACCACATTCCTCGAAGAAAAGTTTTGATAATCTGAGTATTAAATGAATTTCGATTTTTTTTGTGTTTTTTTCTTTTGTCTATTTGAAGAAATAAACAATTCCGGGCTCATCTGGCCAGCGAAAATCCCTCCAATGATGTGCAGTTTCTTCAAGGTCTTAGTTCTGCTAAAACCGATGGCGATGAAGTTTCTGCTCAAGACAGTGAGGTTTGTATTGCATTTCACTTTGAAATTACATTTTATCCTCTAGTTAACTAAACAACCTAATATTTGCACAAACAATTAACTATGTATAAATTTACACCAAACACTTCTATCCGAGCCAGTATCTTCTACTTTCCAAATTCAACTTTAAACATATAGTCATTTTAAACCAAAAATCTTTCATCATCATATAATATGTATATGTATACAGTCTTGAACGAAAGCATTAAACATCTTTTGGTGTTTACAGCAACAAAATCATAAACAACTGAGATATAAGATTTTCCAAATTGGTAATGATTTCGCTATGCAAGTTGTTAAAAAAAAAGTTCATCTCAAAGTTTAATCATATCGCAAAATGTTCGAACGAACCTCTTCCTCATTCTCAAACGATTCTCCTTGTTGTTGTTGGAGCGCCTGTAACGGATTTGCATACTTTTAACTCAACTTTCTTCTTGTCGCTCGAGTGCTAATAGGCTACTGAATAATTTCTGCAGTCGTAAAAGCAAAGAAAGTCTAGCAATGTTTGGTGTCCATTTTGGCCCTTGAAAATAGTCTACCCATTATTTGACTTACCGGTTGACATAACTGCCGGCTGTTGAGTATTTGTAAAGAGCGCAGCACATGTTTATTATTAAGAGCTCTTCAAGGCTGTACATGTGTATACTTAAGCTGTTTATGTATGTATATGTATATATGTATACAACTGCATATATATATTTATATACAAAAACGTATATATATATACTTTACTAATTTTAAATTATTAATATTTCATGTAATTTATATGAAATCAAAAAAAAAAAAAAAAAAAAACGACATATATCTAAAACTGTAGCTAAGCAAGCATGTGCATGCTTTAAAGTACACGGACATTTTAAAAGGCCCTCCTAATAATCCCATTAAGACAACAACAACAACTACGATAACAACAGTAACCAAACAATTTGAAAATTGTGCAACAAAATTACAACAAAGTAGTAAGAGTGCAAGAATTGCTTTTAACAATGATGTTGATAATAATAACCAATCCAGCAATTCTGGCCATGATGATGATGGTGATGATGATGATAATGACGATAACGATAATGATAATGATGACGTTGAGATACTAAAGAAACGATGTGAACAAGAAGTAAAACATGAATACCTAAAATTACCGCAACAGCAACAACGACAGCAACAGCAACAACAACATCAATCTCAATACCATCAACAGTCATCATCTTTGAGTAGCGGTGTTGCTCCTTCATGTCCTCTCAATAGAACTTGTAACGCAAATGATCGAAATGATGTTAAAATTCCTACAAAACTAAATACAACTTTTACTACAATGAAAAAAACACCAATTACTACGTGTACAGCTATAAACGATCCCCTGGGTATTGCAGCTAAATCAGCTGTAGAAAAACCATCATCAAGTCATACAACAGCAACACTGGCAACAACAGGTAGTTCATGCTGCATGAACACATTTACAAGTAGCAGCAGCAGTAGCAACACCATTACTACAACCACCACCAGCATTAACTGTAACAACTTTGGTATCTGTATATATAACGAGGCCAGCAATAGCATGCCAGACAACGATATTTTTAATAAAAATAATGATGCTGTTAATGATCGCAATGATGATGATCACTGTCGTCATCAATGCGCTCAACGTAATAATAAAACTGATAATGACGATGCCGTCGTCGATGACGTTACATCTTTAAGTAGTTGCGCCATTGATGATAATTTGGACAATTGCCAGTATACGTATGAGCCCTGTTACAAACAAACCAATTTGTTTAACTATCACAATTGCATGTTAAACACCGAAGGTAACATTAAAGAAAAAAAATAAAAAAAGAACAGCAACACGACAAGAGATTAAAATAAAAATGAATACAATTTCATAATTACAACAACAACATCAACAACAACAAATGCTACTATTACTAAAACAAGCAACAAGAAACAAAAGATCATCATAAGCAACTGAATTTTGTTTGTTTGCGCAAACATGCATATGTGTGTCGTATGGTTTTCCTTATATGCTTCTTCTATTTGTTCACTATCTGTTCCTTTATCTGTTGCTTTATTGTGTCGTCTCTTCACTGTTTACCTCACTAAACTACACTCCATTTGCTTCTTCACTACTATTTTCTCTAAAATATTCTAAAGTGTTCCGAACAACTTTCCAGGCTGTCGCATAAAATGAAGAATAGCGTTTAAATAGTAAAATCAAACGATATCTGGGTTTAATTCAAAGTACACCTAATATTTTTTTAGAATTGCGTCCACATTATGCTGGCTTACAATATTCACTGTAGCTCCAGACAGACAAGTTCTTTATCTGTGCGTTATACGGAGATTTGTTAAATGTTTGCAATGCATAACGAAACGCTTGAGAAATCTTTTAAAACATATATTGATGTGATCATTGACTTAAACTCTTAACTATATATATAAAAAAACAACATTTCTTTAAGACTTTTCCAGATTTTTGAAAGAGTTTACTAGGATTGTGCAAAGCGACTCGCGAAACAATTTGTATAATTTTCGTTAGAATTTCCTATAGTATCTGCACAACACGTGTTACTCTTTACCTCTAGCGAAACGACAAAAAAAAATAATACAAAAATGTATAATTCCGTAGCGTTCAGCAGCAAACAGAAGTAGGTATCGACGAAATGCTTCTAAATGGACATACATATTCTCTCAAGGCATCGGTTAGTGACTTAAACTTCCCAACAGAGGTTCATTTGAGATGAGTCTTTCTAGAACACTTGGAAAAAAGTATTATTAAGTAGTTAATTTTTTCTCCATACTCTCGAAGATTGCAAGCACTTGTCACGCCAATAAAGAACAGATTGATTTTCTTGAAAATCTAGAGCGATTTCCCTACCTAAGTTGAATTTCAAAACCTTGAAAAACCTCCATATTAGGTTAGATATGGGGTTTTATGTAATTAGCAAAGATCACTATATGCCTGGGTCGACATACTGAGCTATACGTACATACGATACATTTACTAGATCGATGTCCGTTTTACCTTTCGTTTAGCCGGTGGGGGGACACAGGCAGTTCCAGTTATCGAGCTATTGAGCAACTTTTAACTACTAGTGAGATGACGGTATTCGATGATGTACGAAATATACCGAATAACGAGTGTAAAATTTCATATAAAAATCGTATCGTAAGTACAGCAGCTGTGATGCTAGTGTGTGTTAAGTTGGATGCAACACCCGAAAGGACTTGACATACATGCATCCACAGAGCGTGATATTCTAAGCTTGTCTGTCCGTCTGTCCCCGTCTTGCTTTTTTATGTTCAATTTACAGCTCATCATTTTAAAGATATTTTTGTGGTGCACCCACGTGTTCTGGCTTATTGAATATCGAACGAATAACGTGAGCTAATCCAATAACGAAAGTCGTCAACAGATCCCCAATTTCAAAAGTTGTGCTG
Source organism: Glossina pallidipes (assembly GCA_000688715.1). Lineage (NCBI taxonomy): Eukaryota > Metazoa > Arthropoda > Insecta > Diptera > Glossinidae > Glossina > Glossina pallidipes. The sequence continues at coordinate 1,780,212 of KK499795.1, forward strand.
TTTATGTCAAGTTTTTCAATATAAAATATTTCGAAAGATTAACAAATGAATTAAATGAAAGATGAAATGACTGCAATATACGAAAGAAGAGAAAAATTTCTAGATCGCTCTTATATTTCGAAGCTACAGATTCTACGAGCTACAAGTTCATAAAACTTGCCACATGTATACTTAGTGTCTGTATGGAACGATTTAAATTATGCTTCATGTCGGTGCGCGTTTAACATGAGTTACTTGAAATAAAATTAACATGAGTTACTTGAAATAAAATTGTCTTTTAACCCTTCCGCGACGGCGTATCAGTATTATACGGTGCCGTACTTTGGCGCTGTAAAGCAATAGATGACTGCTATATGCAGAAAGCGCTGCGATGCGAGAAGTGACTGCCGTATGTAGACGGCACTCGTCGTGAAAGAGCTTTAAGAATATTCAATGGTTCTTACAACAATTTAAGCACACATACACTGTTACATAGTGTTGCAACAAAAACTCGTAGCGAATAGAGCAAAAAAAATGAAAGAAAAAATGCTTAGTTAATTGTGAATAAAAATAAATGTCGGCTCCCTCATCCAATTAGGCCCTCAGCGACATAACGAACGTTTACTTAATGGTCCACATATAGCACTTTGTCGCTTTACATGTCATCATTTTCTTGTTTTGATATTAGTGAAAAAGTTTTCCAGCGGGGACGCTCTGTTTCGTCACAATATAAAATAAAATTGTACGCATTACAGCGAAGATCTTCCATAATGAAATACTTTCAACATTGACGTTTCAGAAACTGTAAACTAACAAAAAGAATTGTCGCATGACTGAAAACCACTAAAAAGAATTTGATGATTAAAACTATGTAAGCAACGTCTAAATATCTTATTAAGAAACTATATATTTTGTGTTTTCATTATTCATTATCTATCTAAAAGCACTTAAACTTATTCTGAGAATATCATCCATCACGTACTCATTTATACTCCTTATGCACTATCTCTCTCTCTTGTAAACACTAAAAACAAAAACATTATTGCTATTGAGTTTGTGTCTTAACGTTTCGCTAATAAATCGGAGATTATTTGTCTGTCTTTTTTGTCCATCTTCAATAATTTACAGGTTTAAAGTCATCCACCACCGCAACAACAACAACAACGACGACAACAACACCAGAAACAACAGAAAAACGTTTTGTAACCTTTAGTAGAAATTTAAAAATATCTGTTAAAAGTTTTAATAAAGAGAAAAATACAAATAATACCACAATAATGAAGGCGTGTAATAACAATAACAAGCATAGTAAAAGAAGATTGGAAGAAGCAGCTCAAAAATCAGTAACAACAACGACAGACAATGAAGAGAAAAGAGATAAAACACCAACAACATTTGAAAGAAAATATTATCTGAAAATGAACGAATTACCGGAACAAAAATGTTTAAATGAAATAGAATTGTCACGAGGAACGGCGGAAATAACAAGATTTATCCCATCATCATCAGCAATTACCCTAAGCTCCTCCCATACAACCACAAATGTAACTTCTTTAATAACAACAACAAAACCAGTGGATTTACCAAAGAATACTAATTTAATTAATTTTAACAAAAATAATCGTAATAATAATAATAATAATAATAATTTATTTTATGTTAATAATTATAAGAGTAACAGTAACAATAATCACAACAACACAGAGAAAAATAAGGTGAAAAACAACAACACAATCATTAATATTTATGAACAACAGCAACAAGAGCAATTATCGGGAGATGTAATGGTCAAACTGCCGGTAATAAAATCAAACAACAACAACAACACAGATTTTTCAATTAACCAATTATTAAATGATAGAAACCCAACAGTAATGAAAACAAGCAGAAATTTAAAGATTGCTGAACGCTCAGCCATTAATTTAAATAGTTTTACAGAAATTTTACGAAAAACCGCTATAAATGCCCCGATCAAAGGTCATAACGAAAATGTCGACGACGATATTGATAATAAACAACAGCCCCAGCAGCAGCAGCAACAGCAACAACAACAACAACCACAACAACATGAAAGACATCATCATAACAATAACATTTCAGAGAAGAGCAATAACAACAGCAATGACAGGCAATTGTTAAAGGAATCGGAATGTATCAAAAACAGCAACGACAGTAGTAGCAACGTTCAACCCAATTTACCAGCACATTTGCACAACAACAATAACAACGAAAACAACTGCAAAACATTTGATGCATGCACTAAGACGAAAAGATCCCGCATAGGTTCTCCCCCTCCCTTAGATGGAAGGGATGTAGAGCTAAGCAACACTAACTCTCCAAGTTTCACAAATAGCACTAATAACACTAACACCATCATAACTACCATCACGACCACCTTAGATTACTCAAATTCATTAAAAAATCCACATACGAAGCGTTTTGAATTACAACTATAATTAACAATTAAAATACACAAAAGTCGTTTATGTGTAGATATGTATACTTATTCTCTTTCATAACCCTCGCATAATCCTCTCCTATCATCTCTCCTCACTCTCTCTCTCACTCTTTCACACTCTATCCACAGACCTCTGTCTGAAAGCGGAGCTTATCGGAAAGTTTAATTTTGAAAAGTTGTTTTTTTCATTCGATGCCATCAAGAAAACAAAACAAAAACAAAATTCATATAAATAGATAAAATCTCTCTTTCTCTCTGCTCTCACAAGCTTTTCTTTCTTGAAAATTAAATATTAAAGCATAAAGGAACTAATATTGAATTAGTTTGAAGAGTAATACTCGCTAGTACTACTTCTCTTATACTATTGGAATTGATTGTGTAGCTTAAGCTTTTTTCGAAAGCTTTTTTTACGATTTTGTTTCCCGAATGTTACTAAATTCAAAAGTAAATAAATATGTGATGAAAAAATTGTGATTTGTGATACAAACTTTGGGAGATGTACCTTTTTGTTTATTAAACGATCTTTGCTAGCTCTGCTTCTTCGTTTGTCATTGTTATGCTTGCTCTTTATTTAAATAGAGAAGTATTTGATTGTTAAGCAAATAAGTCATTAATATTGTTAAACCGATAAATAGTTAATAATAATAAATCGATAAAATTTAATAATATTATGCCAAAAAAAAAAAAAAAAAAAATAAATAAATAAATAAATAAAAAAATACTTTTGTTTATACCTTTAACACTTAATGCAAGAAAAACTTATGTAAGAATGTTTTGTTGTTTTACGAATTATTTTTCTCAGTGTAAATTGTGAGTGTTTTTCTCTTTCTTTTCTTTCTTGATTTTCTCTTTTTTTTCCTTTTTCCTTCTACTACTTTTGTCATTCATTATTATTATTATTATTATTGCAATTAAAATGAACATGCAGGTTATCTATTTATACCTGCAGTGTTTCTATCGTGTTTTTCTTCCCCATTAAATATATTGAATTTGTTTTGTTAATCATTGAAAAAAATAATAAGTATAAATAAATTTATTATTTAAATGTTGGAAAAAAAAATAATTTACAATTTTTTTTTTTTTTTTTTTCATTATATTTTAATTATTAATGTGCTTTTAATAAAATTCAAGTTAAATAAATAAAACAAAAAAACTCTTTTTATTGTTAAATCATAAATACTTTGCAAATGTTTTCTTTTCTTAAGTCAAACAGGTAAATATTATATAACATTCATATGAATTCATTTCACTTCAATATTCTCTTGCGAATCTAGAAGAATTATGCAAAAATTTTCTAATAAACTTCTTCTATAAACAAGTAAAAGCATTTTAATGGGCCACGCACCACAATACACTACGAAAAAAGAAACATGCAAAATGCGATTGCAACGGAAAACAAGTAAAAAGGTTCATCATGGTAAAAGTGCTCTTCTTAATCTCCAAATTCACTTCGCTATAGTTCAATTACGCACACAATGTGTGCGGTGCCAACAAAAAAAAAAAAAAAAATACAACGCACGAAGGCAGTGACAGACAAAATATAAATTAGAAATTGCCCAATAATAGCTTGTCTGTTGCAAAAACAAAAAAATTATACGCATACAAACACAGCAAATCAGAAGGGTCTACATGCCTAATCGACAACAAAAAGACAAACTATGGGAAAAAGAGGGTCGAAAAAGTGATTCGATCGGAACCGTTTTCAATAGTTTTCGTTCTTGGGCGAAACACATCCGCCTGAGTACCCTAGCAGGTAAAAACTGCGGCTACCCAGGCAATGTTTGCGGTAGACTTCACCTTGGCCGTAGCTATAGTGAGTGCTCAGTCGGTAAAAGCATAACACTGGTCGATTGGGCATATACCCACCATTAGGCTCCTGCCACTACCGTCATACTTGTTTCTACTCCCGCTCTTCTTTCTGATAGCTACCCTCTTACACGCACATCCCCTAGGTTGTTGGTTACATCAAAAAAAAAAAAAAAAAAAAAGAAAAAACAAATACCAAACTTCATCAAATAATCTCCAAAATTGAAGCTTGTGTGCTGAACACAAGCGAACAACACGCACAGACGAACAGACAAGCGTAGATCAAGTCAGACTCGTTTTCTCAGAATCAGACAATGATTTCTCGAGCGACCGGTATAATAAGAGGTGAGCCTATCACGAGTCCTGTTGGATGTTGCATAAATCCTCGCAAATTTACTATATCCTTGTACCGCAAACGATGTAGGGTATAAAAATGTGCAATTAATTACTATAAAATATACATAAGTTGTGCTTTCTCATGGTATTCTTAAGGCGACTAAAAAATATATAAAAATTATAAACTAAACATGAAGAAGATAAGGCTGAACTGTTTGCATTGGAAGAAGTTTAAAGTTTGTTCTCGACGAAATTAGGAAAAATTGCCAAATGCGGCGGGAAAAAAGGTGTTAGAGTATTAGAGTAAACACATTGCCAGCACTGTCAACTCAGCATAAATTTTAAATCGTCTTCGACGTTGTTAACTTTTTTATATCCGCTGTTAAGGTCTAGGGCTGTGTATTACTATGGCCGTAAGGTGTTGGAAAAAAATTGAAAAACATATAAACTCCGTTTATATTTATTTGTAGCGAATTTTGAACGCAACTAAATCCATTTAAACCCATCGACTATTTCTGTAACATGGAACATGAAGACATGAGTTTCAAAACGAATATGATCGATCTAGAATTGATAAAAAATGAATTGATGTGAAAAAAACAAAAGTGGAGATATGTTAACATCGAATAGGGATGCACACTTGCTTACCCGATTTCAGAAAATCAGATAGGATGGAAAATCATCCCGCAAGGCGCATTAATACGTCTAAGTAAGATCTTAAATTTAGGTGAATGCGGTTAACTCTTGTTTTATAATTTATTAGTTAAACCAGCCCATCTGACGGAATTTTAAAAATCGCTTACGTAAATCAAAAAATTGTGTAATATTGTAGTTTTCATAAAAGGTAGAAGATATGAGACGTATATACGTTGGCGTAGGCGAAGAGCTTGTTGCTGAGTGGCTTCTGATCGGTCAAATAACACCTTTACGATTTCTTATATTAACAACAACAAGATATGTACCCATCTTCTTCAGAACAATGCTTGCTTGTTTGTTCAAGGCAAGCTTTTTCATGCCCACCACTGAAGCATGAGAGGTTGCGAATATTGTCTGTGCAAGAGCGTATACGCATTGAAATCCATTCTGAAAATTTTGTAAATCTGTGTTAACTTAATGTTCACCACTTCTTTAAAATCAGCGCAAAAAAACGAATATAGGAAAATAAAAAAAAAAAACAGGGAAAGTGGACCAACAACCTTCAACATTGGGCTCGTCCGGGATTTGAACCCGGGACCTCCCGCACCCTAAGCGGAAATCATACCCCTAGACCAACGAGCCAGTTAATCCGGTGGATGGGATTAAAAGATTTTACGTTGTGTATAACTTAAATGAAGTTCTCTTTGATAAATGCCGTCCTTTTAGTTATTTGCAAATACTAGATTATGCAACTTTTACTTTACAATTTAAAAGTTATTTTGAACATTTCATTATTTAACACAGAGATGGTAATAAGATGCACACTTCGCACACATATTTGCAAAATATAATTGCATTCTTTCTAAATTCGTTTGCATTTAAACAAACTGAGCTGATCAAAGATAACAATTCCGCATCTTTGCTGCAATATGCAATCTGCACGTGTTTTTATATCATTACTAGTGTATATAGCCTACCTTGGCAGTGCTCAATTTTTTTACGGTATTAATAATACATCCACAGATGTGTGGATGTGTATCAACAAACGGATTTTTGTTAACTGCGCTGGTGTCTTTGCTCAGCACGTCTGGCGTTTTATATTCTAATACTAGGATCTCATCAATCCTTGTTTCTAATCGATTATTTATTCCTTTAAACTGAGCAGAGGTGCATAACTTTTACCGTAGCGCGCCTTGGAACATCTACACGCCTGGAGCATCTAGCTATATTAGCTCTAAATGTTACATAAAAAAGTTTTCTTTGACTAGTTTTAGTTATTGAGAAAGCCAAAGAAATCAATTTGAAAACTCGCAGTATATAAACAAATAAGAAATGTTGAACTTAAATTAAAAATTTAATAAAATCCTTCAGAATCGCTTGGGATTTGAACCCGCGCGCTCGTGGCATCTAAGCAGCAATCTCACGGCATTGCTCACTATTCACAAGCTAAAGTGGATATAGCGATATAGAGTTGCACGCCCATCCGCATCTGCACAAAAGGATAAACGATCCACCACGCCCGCTTAACAGCAACCAATATTGAAATTTCATATTTTTTAGGTTTTTTTTTTTTTTTAATTTTTTTAAAGGGGATTTGATTCTAGTCCAGAATAGTTTTTTACTTTTTAAATATTTACAATTTTAGTTAATGTAAGCAGTGGACAAAATACTTCAACCACCGTGTATATCTATTGTGTTAGCAACAAGCAATACATAATATACAGACCATATATAATATACATTAACAGAAGATTAATACATGAGGATATATATATAAGAGAATTAACTATAATTAAATAAAAAGTGAACATAGACTAAATGAAATTGATTGGAGCTGGTAGTTTGCGTTATTGGCTAGAACGCCAACTACAAGGTAATTTTTGGTTTGATTACTTGTAATACCTCTACAGGTACGATTATACATGGATACATGGCCTGAAGGAAGAGAACAAGAATTCACGGTTGACTTACATGAAAGGAAATTTTATAAATGAACTGAAAATATATTCATACACTCATAGCTAATTAACTCTTAGTTGGCTTCCGCGAAGAGCTCTCTGATATATAAGCCGATTACGGGATAGTGCATAAGATCTTTTTCTTTAAAAAAAAAAAAAAAAAAAAAGCACTTTGCCTTATATGCTTCTTGATGATCATTACGTACTGTGGTCAGAATTTTTAATTATATAATATGATTAAATTAAATTACCTTTTAATGTACTATGGTGGTCAATGTGTTAAATCAAACCTCTAGCGACAGCGCAGCTTGGTACCCTACGAGTAGTGGTAAAGTAAAAACACTACAGTGGGAGTCGACCCATCGCATACTACTTCGGCGGACAATGGTCGAAAAAGCGTCCGTTCTTGAGCCAAAACACGTCAGCGTACCCAATTTCATGAAAATATTTAAAAAATTATGACCCGAATACAGGAACACAAGACAGACAGACGATTAAATCAAATCAGCAAGTGAATCTGAATCGATCGGTGTAATAGAATATGGGTCTGTTTCAAGTTCTTCTACGCATTGCATACATGTTGGAAACTATCGCAAAATAGGAACACATTTTTTGTGGGAATTAAATGTTTTAACTGATTTTGACGTAATTTGAAGACACGCTTATCGTGATTTAATAATGAAAAACACTTTCACGTCCGGTCAGTTGAAAGACCGTCATATAGTCGATTGGAACTAAGATTTGCTGTCTCACAAAAAAAAACGTCGACCGCCAACTGATAACTTTCTCGCTATGATTCCAAAACGTCAGCCACTTTTGATGCATTGTTGCTTATAGAAATCAAGTGCATATATAGAAATTTATTAATCGCACATTATAGCGAGGGAAGGGAACTGTTTAAAAGATATACAACTTATTTTTGCAAACAAGAAAAACTTTTCGTGACGTTCGTGTTAAATCATAAAATGTTCAAAATAGCTATTAAATTAAAAAGTAAGAGTCGCATAGCCTAGTACTTGGAAGTAAATAAAAGAGCCGCATATACCGTGGAGATCTTCATTTAACTTCTACACATCGCAAAAGCCACTAACTGGCTCGTTGGTCTAGGGGTATGATTTCCGCTTAGGGTGCGGGAGGTCCCGGGTTCAAATCCCGGACGAGCCCAATGTTGAAGGTGTTGGTCCACTTTCCCTGTTTTTTTTTTTTATTTTCCTATATTCGTTTTTTCGCGCTCGTTTTAAAGGACTGGTGAGCATTAACTTAAGACAGATGTACAAAATTTTCAGATAACACCTACAGCATATGAACGTTGCATAGTCTTATATAGATTTCAATGCATACACACTGGGATCATTGATTTCTTTTTTTTAAATGGCCGATTAATGAGGGAACGTCCCCTTGTGCATGTAACAAGATAACGGTTAGAAAGAAGTGAGGAAAGAGACAGATATGTGGAAAGGAGCGGCCACAGCCTGATGGATGCTTGGCCAATTGGTAAATGTTATGTCTTCATCGACTGACCTGCGATCAAGGGTACTCAGGATCGCAGGCAAATATGAATCTGCGAAGAGTCGCCTGCCTAACAAGCTCCAGCACAGCAATTTAAACAATAACTTGCCCTGCGTTTTATTGATGAACATTTTCGGGAATTTTAATCATTATTAGAAGCTCCATATATTGTTAAAGAAAATCCAGTGAGGTTGCGTAGAAGTGAAGGTTTTTCTAGAAAATGTAAATGTCTATTGAGTTAAGGTTTCACTGTAAATTGATTCATTCTTTAACAATACTATGACGATGATATTGTTTTCTTGCAGCAGGAGTTGCCAAGCGTCTCTTGAAACTGTAACAGTTTGTCCTTTGCAGTTACGTATGCTTCTTCGCCAGCCCTGGCTCAAAGCTTACATAAGAGAAATATTTTATGCGCATTGTTTCATTGATCAGATTCCTGAAACATTGTCTTATTTCCAGATTTCATTAAAATCGATTAAGTGTCACATAAAATCTTGTAACATACAAAACAATGCAAAGTGCATAAAAGGGAGGAAGGGAGACAAGTGTTTTGCGCAAAGTTTAAACAAGATTTCATTTACTTGAAAGAAATATTATTAAAGAAAGCAAGTTAAAGATTCTTTACTACACAATGCTTTGAAAGTGTTAACGAAGTTATTGTGTTTTTTGTGGAAAAGGCTTTTCTGGTATCAGCGGGAATGCAAGAGAAACCAGGACAAGTTGAGTAAATTTGATGGGAACAGTTTTCGGGAGAAATTGGAATTGTTTCGGTATAATTACACACTTCTCAAATTTATTAAATGGAAACAAACGACAAATCAAGGTAAGGTGAGCTTACTTTCCCATCTTGCAGAAGCTCAAGAGATATTGTACTTTCTTTTGATTTTCATTTTCAAATGTTAGCATTTGACAAAAAGAAAATCTTGCAAAGAAATTTAAAGCCACTTTCCTGTTTTTTCTATTGTTATACCCTACATTACTTGTGGTGCGAGGGTATATTAAGTTTATGCAGATATATGCCACACCCAGAGGAGCTTGAGAACATTTATACCTCTTATCGACGGATTCAGAAGCGCTTTCTGACAAATAAGCTTACCCGCTTTTTGACAGAGAAGTTTGCCTGTCAGTCCGTCCAACCATGTTCTTGTGTTCAACCTAACGCTCCTAATTTTTAAGATGTTTTGATGATACTTGGCACATGAGAGTGTATTGTCCTAAAGTGTGGGGTGTGGGTGTTATTTAATGGTGAGCCGCTGTACCTTGATGACGATGTGCCAGTTTAGTCATGTCTTCCTGTTAGTTCTTTTATTTGCAATTAACTTTTGAAATTCTGAAAGTCGCATAAGATAATATTGACACCTACAAATCGACATGCATTCATGTTGATCGACGTCTCTTAAAAAGAGCCTGGCCCTATCCAAGCTTCCAACAATTACTGAAAAATTGAAAAAGCAACGAAAACAAAAACTCTTTCAAAATATTGCTAATTATTTGCATTTTGTAAAGGGTCAACTTGCTCAGCCCAAGGTTCGAATTTAATTTCATTATACACTTGTCCGTTCTTGGGTTAATAATTGAAGGAAATGTCTTAGATGGGTATCCGTATTTCGATTTAATCCAATATAACTTTCACGTTTTACTTTTGTTTTTTTCTTAGTTCCATACATATACAGATATCCGCTATTGTGATATTAAATTCAGATAAAATCAAGTTAATATATTTCATCGGTTTCTATTTTCATAAACGTGTATAACAATAAATAACGGTTAGTGAACGTGGTAAGAAGAAAAAGTGAAGAACAAGAAGCAGAGAAACAGAAAAGTCACAACCTTTCTTTTCTCTCGTTCGCTGCTCGATAACAATCATTGGTATCGGAAAGTTTCAATTTCATACAATTTGTTCTTGTGGCAGAGAATCAAGATAAAAGAAATTGATGAATTTGCACGCGGTAAGAGACACAATGTGAACAATAGATAACAAGCAATTCAACACGAATACGCTTTTGACGGTAATTGCACACTAGAGTTAGCCGCCACACACTGTCGCACTGTAGACATGCATGCACACACACATACACACACACACATCATACGGAATGATGATGATCGTGAGTATTGCATTTGTACAAAACGCTTTTATGAATATTCTTTGCCACGAAAATGCCAACCAAACAACATTACTACTACTGTCATCATCATTACGTAGACAAATAAAAGTAAAGTTGCAAACGTATTTATAAATATAATACGTGCAAAAAAAACTTACATTTGTGTATATGCATTCAGATCACATATCTATAGACAAGCAACAACAAGCAATTGTCATGGTCTCGAGAGGAAAAGGAGGCACAACGAAAAAAATTGAGAAAAAAATTGAATCAAAATTGATCGAGTAGTGCTGGCAAAGTAAACAGCAACACAACAAACAAGAAGCAAACAATTGTAATTGTTATTATCGACCATGAATTTGAAATTTTATACTTTGCTTTGATCATCTGGCCCAACACTGCTGTTAGATATTCGCGAAGGCATGCGAAATGTGTGCATATTTGTGTGTATTGTAAGTGAAAAGGTTAAATGTTATTGCTTTGTATCCAATTTACCCCGTGACATATATTTTTGTTTTTCATATAAGTATGTATTTACACTTTTACATATGTGCATGCAACCTGGTTTACATTAACTTGGCTGTGAGAGTAGTTCTACTTAAATTTATGAATTCGATATTTAAGATTTACATAAATGCAAAGCTGATATTTACTATGTGATCGCTTGTAATAGATAAGGCAAAAAAATAGATAAATAAATAAATAAATAAATAAATGTAAACATTATAGTCGGGCAGGCCGATCTTCAAATACCCCACAAAACTCCGCCTAACAAAGTTATTCATGTTCATTTTCGGGATAATACGCCAAACGCTTCGCATTGTTTTTGTGTAAAGGCGTGCTCTTGACGAAAGTCCTCGTATAGCAGGGTGCCCCCAAAGTTAAACTAACCTAAGAGATTATTTTTCACAGGAGTCCTTATATGCGGTGCTTTCCAAAAAATACTCCTGCTTGATCGACTTGATAGAGTTAAGTTCGATAACAAATTACTTTTAGGAAAAATTTTCATCATAAAAGGCTCACCTATCATGAGGATTCAATACATAGCATAACTAATTTGTATACCAAATGTTGAAAATCAGACTTTTCTGCTATACGCAAGCCCAGTTTGCGTAAGATCGTCCTTATAGGAGCGGGTTCAAATAATTACTCCGCTCGATCTAAAATTCTCAAATCAATTTAGAAGCCCGAGGTACTATCTTTCATCGGTTTTTTTGGAAATTTTGATTTTTTTCATACCCTGGGAGTAGTTGCAAATACCGCCCAATCCAATTCATTTTCAATAGTCTTCAGCCAAAATCACTTAAAAGTTACGGCCTTTAGGTTGAACGCCACAAGTGGACCATTTTGTATAGCACTCCCTTCTGAAATAAAACACATCAGAGCACCCCATTTCGTCAAAATACGCGCAAACGAACGGATATGCTTAGATCGATCCAGAAGATGAGTCTGAGTCCGTCGGTACAATAAAAGTTGTGACTGATTTAAGTTCTTCTTAGTGGTACATACACCTGCACAGGCTTAATATATCCGAGCACCATGGGTAGTATAGGGTGTAAAAACAAAGTACAAAACCAAAGCAACTACGTAAAAAGGATTCAAGAGCATGAACTCTGCAACGCTGTATTTAAGAAATCATCCATTGTGTGTGTACACTAAGCGTGACTAAAAGCTGCAAATATATTAATTTTTGCAGGGATTACTTGAATGAAAAGCCATTGGAACGCTTTTGTGTTTATTAAATTCAATAACGTATTTCTTATCTAAGGCAAAGAAGGAATTCGTCGCTTTCTTTATTCTCTATTCTAAGCTAACGATATCGAACCCACTTTAATGCACGCTTTACACGAATCCCAACAGCCTTCTTGTCATTTGCCATTTTCAGCTTATGAATGACTTAATTTTTCGATGTCTGTTGCAAAGATTCTATTTGTTCAATTTTTTTATTTTTTGCAACTAACGCGTGTGATTTACTGAGGATATATGTATATATTAAATGATTATGGGGCTTGACCATTGGCCATTGAGCATTGTTTTCTTTAGAAACTCGAAATTGACCATAAATCACAAAAAAATATTCATCAAGTCGGATGCTGTAGGACATTTCATTGCATGCCATTATAATTGACATTCTTCACTTCTTCACAGTTATCACAGCATTTCAAGGGAAATGAAATGAAATGAAAAAAAAAAAAAGACAACCAGGTACTAAACTTTAAATAAATTAAAGATCATTTGTCTAGACGGAAAGTACACTTTTCCACACTAAGCAGAGAACGTATACTAAAAGCGAAAAAAAAAGGAAAAAAAAGACAACATTAAGGAAACTCACCTAAACCGAACTAAAGTGAAGCAACGTTTCCATCTTCCTCAGTTATTTTCAGCATACACACTGTGGACGTAGAACGTAAGCTTAGAAATGGTTGACTCTTTCCTTCGTTGGATACTTTAACTTTGTCATCTCTCTCTCCGTTTTGAAATGACCACCGATTAACACTTAGAACGCGAGGTATAAGTACAACAATCACTGCAATCAGTACGGCATTGTTTACGCTGGTTACAGGCATTTGCTGAATATCTGTTTAGTCTGCACGGAGTACACACAACTTCATTAGAAAACTGTAAAAGTTTAAAAAAACAAAAAGCCCATATATATAATAGGTGTTCGTCGTTTTAAGTGCATGAATATGTTGAGAAGATCTCTAGGTATGTGTATGTAATATTACCTACAGCATAAAAGCAATTCATTTGCTTGCCAAACCCATTAAATATATACACGGTTGTGTATGTAAAGTTATTTGTAAAGATGTTTACAACGTAGTACGTGTTTATAGCTCTTCCTGCCTGTTAAGTGCTGATTTTCTACATGTGTTTGTGTACAAAGATACTTTAAACACGGGGTTTTTTCGCATTATTTTTCTTCTTCTCCTGTTTAAAATTTTTTTCTAATTTTCTTCTTTTTTTCTTCTGCTTTTAAAGTATGATTAGAAGTGGCTTCTTTCTAATGTGAACATATTTGTTTAAGTTTAGATGTTGCACGCATTACCTATACACAGCGAGTTGCAAGTGTTGTTGCATAGAGTACATGCAGTCCCATATGAGTTTGAATGCATGTATGTATGTGAGCATGTGTCTGTCTGCACTCCATTGCATATTAACTACGTGCATGTACTGTCTGCCCAAGTCTCTCTTCCTCTCGAGAGTAATTTGTGCTATTAATACTGGTGGTTTATGTGGGTTGAAAGTAATTTACAGGTGATATTATCTTAACACCACAAAGTAATTTGTTTACCATTATGCTATAGATGAAAGCATTACATAATGTGGGAGCTTAAAATTTTTCATATATGTAGTTGCTATCCTCAGGTCTAGGGTATCTATGCATTTGTTTTATTTCTCTTTTCTTTTTTTTGCCTTTGTGAGGAATGACAGAAAGAAGACCCTAATTGGAAAAATAACGCAGAACTTAGAGCAAGCTGTAGCTTAATAATTTTTATAATCAACCTTGCGTAGAGATTAGAAATATTTCTCCCAACGGCAAAGTCAGACATAAATCGGAAGGTCTCGGAATAGCTCAGTTGCTATTTGAATCACTATATTTAATACAACCTCAAAATGTAGCGTAAAGATAAGTTTAACCTTAAGCTAACGCGCTCAATTTTTCTAAACCTTACGCCACTTGTGTGTGTGATACAAGTTTATGGGGATGTGCGCAACACTCAAATGGACTTGAGCTAGACTCGCCTTTTGTTATACTGATCCAATTCCGAATCACTTTCTGGCGTGATATAGGAGTGTCTGAGCGTCTGTCCGTCTTGTTTTCTTCAATGTACATATCTCAATCTTGATGAAATTTTGTACGCTGCCATGTCGTAACATAGCTCGAGTCAGACCACTTTTTCGACCACTTTCCCTATAACGTCGTATTTTTGAAAAGGTAGCTATATGAACAGCTGTAGATAGGTCTAAAGTATTTAACGGCGGGCCGTGGCCCTTTATAGTCCCTTTATTTCATTTTCTTAACCACACGATTGTTTTTTCAGCTATTTTCCCAATTAGTATGTAAATGGGAGAAAGCTTCCAGTAAAACTTAAATATCAGTTGGCCTATAACTGGAGATCAAGACATCAATTCTTTTCTAACTAAAAGTTAAATTTATCTAACTTGCAGGTTAATTCATCTTGTAAGCGGCCATTCGTAAAAATTGGAATGATATATATAATCTACTCTCCATATAGAGCTCAGTACATATCATAAAAATACCTCTTAATGACGCCCGGGAATATGCCCGATGATATGCCTAAGCAATACAATTAACTAATGAGTATTTAATCAACCTGTGTGATGATAAGTTACCAAGCTATGGCTTGTTTGGGTCGACTCAGTGTTATTTTCTCACGCTGATGGTTATTGTTGGGTGAGGTTTCCAGGGTTGCACGTGAACGTGGCTTTTTTCCATCGTCTCTTTTGTTTCTTTTCATTAACAACATTCGTTAATTAAATGAATATGGATTTTAAGTTAATAACCGCTGCCCATAACACAATTTGATGAAGTGTGAAGTGCAGGTGAATTGGAATGACCATTTATATAGAACAACTAAAAGTACTGTCCAGCACTTGCCCTCTACCATACCCTATCCTCCAAGTATTCATGTAACGACTTTTCAAAATGCGGCGTTCTATGAGAAGTGGTCCAAAAGAAGAGCCGATCCGAACCATTTTCAATAGCGTTCGTCATTGGGCCCAGATTCATCAAAATACCCCAAAAACTGCGGTCAGCAGGTTAAACATAAGGAGACAACACGAACAGACGGACTAACTGGCTTAAATTAATTCAAAAATTGATTCTGAATCGTAAAAGATGTAGAACGTAATAAAAATGCGAGGGCCTAAGTAACTAGTTCGTTTTGGTCGCACACTTAACTATAAGGTTTCATATGATCATTTACACATGGTAAGGCTGACTGTGCAACGTACAAATAAAAGGACAGTATATGACGTTCGAACTCGAAGTAATTATAGCTGATTGCCAAGACCGATCAATAAGACAGAAAGTAGAGAAGTATGGTTTCCGTTTCCCTTTTTCTTCAATCAAGTCGCTAGTGCATCGAGTAGGACATGCCGTACTTATACCGAATATAAATATGTCTAACAGCCGAGGGCGCCAAAAGTAAGTACAGGTGAAACAGACAGAATGGGCAAACGTTTTCCTAAACTCATTACTTTATTATATTTGTGCTAAATGTGAACGACTATCACAGCATAACAAGATAAAACAATTAAAATGTGCAAGGTAATGAAGGATGAGAGAAGTAGGACGAGACATAAGTAAACGGCCTCGTGTGGCATAATAAACTGTAAGTTCACCATTACAACTTTGTTTGAAAGTTTATGACCTCTGCCTTGTCGGACCATAGTATAATACGCAAATATTTCAATGGACATGACAAAAATTAAGCCCAGGGACCAACCAACAAGAGCGGCCAACAAGATCGGATCGCGATCTAACGCTTTGTACGGTGTATATGAAATTTTCGAAAATTTTCGGAGGCTGGACTTTTCTAGTTTAGTATATGAACTCGAACGTATGCGAATGCACAGGCAAACGACAAAGAAAGCATTCTCAGTGTCATAACTAGGACAGCAACAAACGTTGGAAATGAAAATGGAGCTATTGGTTGTTTTCTATGCTGCTGTGTATCTTTAATCTTTAATTTTCTGTAGCGAAATTTTCTTCAAAGCAGCTGAAGTCTTTCCTTCACTCTACTGGAGATTTCCGTGATTTAATGGACGGACTGATAAATTAAGACTTACTTATCAGATAATTTTAGGCTGTCTAATGAAAAGTTCAAGGCCAATACAGTCATAAGACTTATCAATCGGGTACGCCACCTACTAGGCTGCTGCCACAACCTATCTTTTCTCCTACTACTTTCGGATCATCACCGTGTTGCACCATCCTCTGAAAAAAACATTTTTTTTTGAAAAGCGTTACGTACACAACAATAATGCTTATGTACCGTTTTTCCGTAAAGCACAAAGTATAACATGCTCGCAACATCAGAATTATAGATAGTCTAAGTACGCCTTATAATCATGGAAAATGTATGTACATGTTCTGTGAGTACAGCAGGCGTTTATGTGTAGGGGTACGCGATTAAAAATTAATTAAAAAATTTAATAAACTCTTTCTTTCAGCAATTGGATGTTTTACCGCATTTTTTTTTTTTTTTTTGGTGTTTTTTGTGTTTTTTGTTAACCGCTACAGTAGAACATATTAATTTTATCATTATGTGTGTAACAGAAGTGCAAACATTGTAAAAAGCGTGTTAACACTTTTAATTACGTTAAGCTCTTATGTCTCTGTGTTCGCTTGAATATTTGCGACTAATAATCTCTTTATTCGCGACTACCGCGGCAGAGTATGTGGCATGTGTTTGGAAAGCGTAGATTTAATACGACGTGGATGATGAGTATTAAAAGAGTCGGCGCGAACTCATTACACGTCGATCGATTTCAATAGAAAACAACATTGTATGTAGAAATGGATAGACAAACGCTTTTCCGTATTCGATGTTCTAAAATAGTATGCTGAGCTTAGACGCAGTCGCGAGGTGAAGACGCAAAGCGAGAAAGAAGGCGTGCAAGCAAAGAAAGAGTAAAAATTCTTTCCTTCATTATCTTAGATGATTAGAAAGTCTAAAGAAAGTACGAAATATAAATTATAACCTCTGAGTGGATGGATTATAAGATTCTTTCCTTTTCTTCTTTTTCCTGTTTTCTTTTTTTCTTCCCAATAACAAAAAAAAAAGATTGAAATCTAATAGTGAAGCGAGAGAAGGAATTGCATTTAATGATTTTAATAAAAGTATTTAAAGTCATGAGATGTGTTTGGCTAAGTAAGTGCTACAGGCAATGCTATAAGCTTTAGTAGACGATATCTATGTAGGTTAATATTAAAGAAGGCTGTCGGACTAGCATATATTCTAGTAAGCATTCCTGCACATTTTCTTAAACAATGTTAATTAAAAAGCTCACCTTACACTGGAACCTTCAATAGCCGCACATTAACGAAAATTAGACACTTCACAGTGCTTTATATGAATTGCAGTCGTCGTTTCATATGATTATGAGACTTGATTATAGGAGATATGGCGTCTGGTTGTCTGCAATCATAAGCAAAAGAAAGGGAGGCAGAAAAGGTGTGCAATTTAACTTAACTATGTTGTTAAATGGTTGACCTTTCCATCCCATTGAACGGTGAAATCTTGGTTCAGTGGCACTTCTCTCAGCGGCGTCGCCTGCGTTCGGCAAAACATTGCAGAGAAACCTTTTCAACTTTGACTTGTCGGCTCCCCTGGGTTTCAATAATACTCAGCCGGGCTCTATATTTTCGCTCACTTTCTTCTGTCATTTTTAAAAACATTCGCAAAATGCCTCAAATCGTTTATCTTCTGTTGGAACGTTTATCAAATGAAGTCATTTTTTTATCAGATAAATTCAAAAAAATGATTTACTTTTGTTGTCTCAAAGTCTAATTTTATCTTCCACTGTCATGGTATTTGCAGCACTTAGTGGCATTTTGTGGCGCAACTACTTTCTCTATAGCTATTCTTTAGAAAACCACTTATCTGCACTTAACTGCAAAGCACTGCCTTCGGGCTTTACGCCACACAGTCTTGTCAAAAATTCTGAATGAATTTAGGAAGCACTGGATCTCAACCCTTTAAAGGCTGTGGAACGAGTCACAATTTTTTTGTTCTATGATTGGACAATGCACTCACTCGATGTCTCTTACGCGCATGGGCATTATAGCGGTTTGGAAGGATTATAGGAAGAAGGGGGAGGAAAAAATCAAAAGTATACCTTCGACTTGAAAGCGGATACTTTTGGAAGGCAAATAGTTTGAAGAAGCTCGGAAAGCCTTATAGTCATGTGAAGGGGCTTGTTTGGTGGAAAATCTCCATTATCTCTATAGAACGCTTGCCCTGAATGTAGCTATGCAGAAGCACAACGAAGCCCCTGTTCAAGAACGTCGCGAGCATTAGAGAGATCCTCGTCGTCCATGAACGCCTGGGCTCTTCGCTAGATGCAAGATCTGTTCCTCGCCCACGCATACGCTCTAATCTTAATCGGATGTAGGCAGTGTAGATTGGCGGTCGCTCACTCTAAGAAACCTAGTTTTTTTCTAAACTTTGAAGACATGTTCTGTCAGTTGAATTGTCATGCTTGGGACATGAAGATCATGCCGATTCTCCTGCATTCATACCATGAAAGAAGAGGGAACCGAACATACATGTAATAACACACGAGAAAGCTTCTTTTTAATTATAAATTAGACAAATGCTCATCCCATCTTACTATCCAATGTTTGCTTATAGCCATAGTAGCCGATGCTGCATAATTTATAGATGAACATAGAGACAGAAAAAGAAACGTGAAGGGGTTTTAAAGATAGTTATAAAATTTTATTTTTTTTAGTTACACTGTGAAGGGCAGAGTTTGTATAATCTGCGGAACTGCTTATCGAATCCATCAAATCAAGTGATCTTTTCGCTGCATGTATGGCTGGTGCACGAGTATACGAATCATAATAACTCAGATATGTTTACTGGTGAAATTGCGTAAATACTTACACAGTCAGTCATTGTCAGCGAGAGTTGACGAATCAGAAAATTTGCATCTTCCTAATGTAACCACAAACTGATACTTAAATATCATTCGCATCCTATTACTTCAAATGCTTAATGCAAATAAAGGTAAATACCATCAGAGCACCGTGAACCTAACTATGATATGTCACGATTAGGCTGACTAACTCGGAGACTTGGCCCTTAAGAAGAATCAAAGATATCAATGCTTTGCCCTTCTTTGTCTGATGAAAGCAATGTCCTTAAATTGAAATGTAACGGTAGTTTTGTTTTTCTTGGTTTTTGTTACGTCAATATGCGTCCAACACCTCGGTTCGTTTATAATATTAAGGTTATATGTCAGTCAGAGTTTACTGAGAAAAAAGAATTTCAATTTGGCATTAAATAAACGTTGTCTTAGTAGCTTCCACTTATGAATGGAGGAAAAGACTTGAGAGCTCATAGAGAGGAGCTCTTATTCAATATTTGTCATGCGTGTGTCTTCAATTGAATTTAAAAACTATTTACAAACAAGAGTTTGTAATGAAAATTCAATGTTCGCCGTTGTAATGATAAAAGATAGACAACCGAACTGCCTATCATTGATAGAGAAATAAATTTGTTTACTTGCGTTCCTAGTTACGTTTCTTTACACAAAAAAAAAAAAAAAACAAAAGACTATGGGAAGAACATAGTAACTACAATGTCTACATAAAAAATGCAAGCATAAAAAAAAAAAAAGAAAAAAAATTAAGAGGAAGACGAAAGAAGAAGGACGTCACCTCTATAATCAACTACTGAGTTTGTTTCAGAATCATCGACGAACGAATCGTTTTGAATGTTGCTGTTTCTTGTGATTATTGGGCGTTTAGTTATTATTAATGTTAGTGTAAGTGCGTACGTGTGTGTGTGTATGAGTGTGTGCATGCCATGAGTTTGTTTAAAAGAAGTGAGTAGGCAGCGGTTAACATAGAAAAACTTGCTTTCTGTTGTACATTATATCGTTCGCTGTTTTGCTTCTTTTTTTTCTTTTTTTTTGTTGGTTGTTAGTCAGTCAGTCAACTGAGCTTATGAAAGTGGTAGGTTGTGGTTTTATGCTTAGATAGATTAATATTTTAAAGAGAATGCATCTAAGCGTACGTAGACGAAGAAGTATGATTTTTAAACTCAACCAACACACGCATTCGCGCGCACTCGCCCGCTCTCGCCGTATACGATTCTTGAAGACGTTAAACATTGAACATGGTACCTGTGTTGTCGACCGACCGGCGGTTGTTACCGTTGTTGATTATATTGCAGATTAATAATTATTTCATGTTTTCTCTACTGTTTGCATTTATATACACATATATATGTGTGTGTTCATTATGTGTTCATTTATGTGTTCAATATTCAATTCCCTATTTTCCAAACATCTTACAACACCCGTGGTGCAGAGTATATTAAATATGCGCGGATGTTTGCAACACCCAGGAAGACTCGAGGTGGATCTACCTTCTGTTATGTCTATGTAAACACTTCTGTCTGTCTCATGTCCGTCCCCATATATTGTGTTCAGCCTACAGGTTGCGAGTTTTTTCCACATTGTGATGACACGTTCACATCTTTTGACCCACCAAGTGCGAACCCTACCGAAAATGAATTGGATAGACACATTTCCAATACGACCAATTCATCTTCAACGGTCCACTTTGAAGCCTTCATTATAAGCAAGAAATTTCCAATTTTTAATATTTCTTTCGAGGGAAAATAATGCCTTCACATGTAAAATGAAAGTGAAAAACTTGTACACGATGGGAGCCGTTCTTGAACCAATCGCATGCATAAAGGTAGCAAAATATAGTTTTGATTTTTACTGCATTTTACTGTATGGATTGGCATCTTTTGGTCATTAACATATCACACTTCTTGCAAAAGTACGGCTTTCGAAAGGGGACGAGGTATAATTTTTCTTATATGATGCGATGAAAATATTTTTATTTTCTTATTTTTTTTTTTTTATTACATATTAAATTAAATTTGCAATCTCTTCAAAGATATAATCAGTAAATGTTATGAGGGAAAAGAAGAACAATTTGATGAGCAGGGTATCTAAGGGTAGGTCGTGCCCGACTATAATGCTTAAACTAGTTTAGGTATTTTCTTGTTGTTTGTTTTTCATGATTTGTTAGTAAAACTATCTCTGTCATCA
Source organism: Glossina pallidipes (assembly GCA_000688715.1). Taxonomy (NCBI): domain Eukaryota; kingdom Metazoa; phylum Arthropoda; class Insecta; order Diptera; family Glossinidae; genus Glossina; species Glossina pallidipes. The sequence goes on from KK499795.1 coordinate 1,801,823, forward strand.
TTTGAAATAATGCTTTATATACATACTTCAGTTCAATTTTTTATTTGCTTTTTTATTTCATTTTTGCATTTCCCTCTTAACTCGTCACTATTACAGATCGACCGTAGCAATGATGTTTGTTGAATTGTTTTTTTATTTTTATTTTTATTTTTATTTTTATTTTTGTAGATAAAGGTAATCAAACTCTGTATCATTTAAAGTAGAGTTAAGAGAGGTGAGGTCTATTCGCTCTACTGAACTAATAATAAAAAAATAAAAAAATAAATAAAGAAAAAAAAAAACTCAAAACAAAATTGACCCAGTTTCAGGTTTCACTAGCTTCGTCTGCCTAACATTTTTGCATTTTTCTTGCCTTTCCTTTCAATCTTCTCTCAAATGGTTTATCAGGTTAATAACTATTTCAAAATCTTGACATAAATATGAAATTTTTTTCACTTTAATGATCACTTGCAACTTGTTTAACGATTAACATTCCTCTTCTTCCTTCGTTCTCTGCAGATAATTGAAGCTCGTGGCTGGGGCAAAACAGCAATCATCTAACGACCAACACACAGTTATAAATACATTTTAATTACTATTAGTGTGTGCTGAGTACATTTAAATTTTTTATATAATTTTTTCCTTTTTTTTTTTTTTTCTTTTTCTTTTCCTACTGTTGTAAGCCAATAGATCAGCAATTATCACTTGAAGCTTGTTATCTCTCGGGGTTAAGTTTATGCCATCCGCACATACACTTAATGCATAGAGCATTTTATATTTTTTCTTGGTACGAGCTGGTGTTAAATGAAAGTTTTGTAAAACTAATATTTTTACATGTAACACGTGGTAAACAATCATTTAAATAAATTAAACGTTAAAGTTTTGGAAGTGACATATAGCCGTCGGTTAGTTAAGTGGTTCCAAATTTTTCGTTTAAATCTGATTAATTTGCTTGCATTTGTGCGGCTCACATGATCAGAATTGTGAAATAAGGAAGAAAAAATCAAAAAAATTTATATATGTCTTTGCAGAAGGAGTTTTGAAAATAAACAAGTGCAATAGTGGGCCGCGATCGACTATGAAATACTCTACACCATCCTACTGTTATTCATATAACGACTCTTCAAAATATATGTTATATGTTATATGGGAAGTGGTCGACCTGAGCTATTGCCAATAGCTTCACATATTTCAAAAATTAGCGGCCTGCACGTCGAACAGGAGAAAACAGACAATGGGCAGACAGACAGACAAGCTTACACTTTCTGAATTGATCTAGGTCTGCTGGAAAGAGATTCTGAATTGATCTAAGCCTATATGTCTGTCTGTCTGTCTTATTTTCTTCTGTTCTCTGCTCTCTGTTGATCTAAATTTGCTTGAAAGTGATTCTGAAACGCACTAAGCTTATATGTCCATCCGTCCGACTTATTTTCTTCTGTTCGAGCTTAGCTTCAGAATCACTTTTGAATTGAATATTTGCTTGAAAGCGATTCTAAATTGATCTAAGCGTATCTGTCAGGAAATGATTTCGAAACGATTGGTATAATAAAAGATAGATTTCTCTCAAGTCCTTCTGGGTTTTGCATATATATCTTCAACATACCCTTATCCCACATGTAATGTAAGGTATAAAAACATTTTTTTTACGTACTTGCTTACGTACTTACTTTTCCTGCTGTTTAGTATCATGTATTCGAGAATCGAATAGTTTGAAAATGGGTCAGCTTATATCGCTACGTCACTAAACAAAAATTGACTTTTAATTTTCCGCACATTGCCTGAATAAATTTTGTGAATCCTCGTAGTCGCGAAAATTGAGAAAGGGAGCAGAAATTTGATACAAGCATTTGTAGATCGATTAAGGATGTGACGTTAAAAAATGGGCGCGATATGTTCACATAGACGCTGACAAATGCGAGGGTAATTAAAACAACCTCGGAAAACACCGAAATTTTTTCAAATTTTCATCTATAACTTTCGATCCAGTAAATATATTTCTGCATGTGCGGCGCACAAATGGTCTCCAACAGCTTATTAGTTGACGAGAAGATGTTAATTCCGACTTGCTTCCAATTCATTTTCGGAGAACCAGCCAGATTTTGATACAGTTCAGAAATATACATGTATGTTACGGGGACTCTGAAACTTCGTTTTAAATGTTCCAAGAGTTTTGACAAACCGAATACACTCCCGTCTTTCGGTGGCGGATAAAAAAGGGTAAAAAACCTTAGCATAGAGCAGGTATAAAGTAAAGCCGAGCATGTTTGGCACTGGCATTTAGGAAGATTAGCTGGGCATAGCGTACTATTAGCTGGTAGCACCAACGACACGATTAATGCCGCCTGTTATCAGCAATTCAGCGAATCAATTTGTTTTGAGCGAACCTCTCTCTCTCTCTCTCTCTTTCTCTCTCTTTTTCTCACTAAAAACCAACAGCATAAATATACGAAAAGCTGTAACGAGATGATTTTACGGTATGACGACATTCGAATACGTATCGCAAAGTTTCTCTATGCCAGATTAACCTTTGCGGTTAACTTCGCCGGACGACTATTTCTCTGACCTCAACACGTCACACTTGATGGTTTATGGCCGGGCGATGTTGAGCTTGTTCATTCTTATGATGATATCCAAAAAGTGATCTTTTCCTACGCCACCTTAACGAGCGAGTTTTTCTTGATGTAAAAAATGCATGCGTTACCAGAGAGATTGAGAAGATAGACGCTAACCATAGGCAATAAAATATTTGTTAAAATTTTTAATTTTACTAAAAAAATCGAATCTCTCGAATAGTTAGTCACACATCCGATATTTTAATCCCTCCAGTCACTACCACTCCTCGAAGTTCTCCTCCACAAGCTAGCAATAATTTACAGGACTCGCTTTGTCTGACCGTAATTGTCTTAGTTTGGCGCGAGTATGTCAAAGTGTTGCAAACACAGCGATCATTAATAAATTGAATTCTCTTTCTCTACGAAAATGAATTTAATTAATTACTTAATGTATGAAAAGTTGATGCTTACGGCCTAGAAACGCGTTGTATTCGATTTGGGTTTAAAGTTGCGCATCTTAGTAACAAAATCTAGTTCACTTTCTAATAAAACGCATTTAAAACGCAATCATTGGCTCGCTTAGCTTTCTAAGAGCATTTTAAACTTTAACCTTTAAAATGTAGGCTTCTCCAAGTTAGTTACGGCAGAGGAGTTTTATGCGCCTTTCGTGAGCGTATGAATCTTCGATATATTGTTCAGCTAAGCGAAAAAGGTAAGCTTCTCTTGTATTCTTTTGATCATAAAAAGCATTTTTTTTCTTTCTTAGAAAACCGGCGCTTATCACAAATTTCGGCAATTTTTTCGAAAATAACAACATTACACACTATAATGGGGAGAACTAGGTGGCTACATCGGCCTCACACATTCGTATTGAATAAGATTTTATTCGATTTGTGAAGCTTTCATTATGAGATTGCAAACGGAATGACAAAACTAATACACCACCGATCGGAAAGGATTTGACAACGTTTCGCGTACAAGTAAAACAAATTTTTTGTGCATCTCCATGGCGAAGAGCTAGGCGGTAGGAATGACGCGCAGACCGCTTACGCACAAGACACACTTTTTAGAGAGGTTTTGTGCTATTTTCACTTTAGTCAGCAAATTCCCGGTTAATGAAACCGGTGATGGTACGCGCGCTCAGCCACTATGTGGCTGTGATATTTTCAAAAACAAGTACACGCTGTCCGTCTGGTAAAGATTGTTGTTATGCGAGCTTGCATAAGCTACACGCACACACATACAATACGAAAGGTATGAAGAAATGCAAATTTATAGCACGAACGTATAATACAATGTTTATGCTGCATTGAGCCGCCACCGCTAGAGTCCGAACGATTACAAAAAAAAAAAAAAAAAAGGAAGAGAAGCAGACAAATGACTGTTAGGTTGCTGGAGTTGGCACAAAAAGACTCAGTCTAAAATTTGCCACAACTACAAACATATTCACGCTTTTCCTTTGTTGATTATGCTTCATTTCATTAGAAAACAGTGTCGCGAAATGACTAAAGTGTTCAAATTTTTCTTCTTTTTTTTCTTCGTTTTTTTTGGTCGCATTTGTCGCAGAATTCTTTTTCTGTTATTATTGTTATTATAAATGGTAAGTTTTTTTTGGGTAACCAGCGATCCGATACCATCAGTGTTGATAGTGTTAATGGTTACTCCTATCATTTTACATATATTCACTTTAGACATACATGACATATATCATCAGACAGCGCTTTGCATCGTAACATATTCGCATCTTATTTCATGTGTCCTAAAACATTAGCGTAGATGAATACAGCGATTATTGTTGCATTTATATCATCGCCACGTCCCATCATCAAATACCCTACAGCACCTTACAGTCATTCAATCACATAATGACTTTTCAAAATAAGACTATATATGGGAAGTGGTGGAAAAAATGGTCCGATTCAAACCATTTTCAACAGCATTCGTTCTTGGGGCAAAAAATGTTATTAAAATATTTCAAATATTCTGGCCTCTGAGGTGAACACCAAAAACAGTCCGGACAGAGGGACACCTAAGCCTGGACCCATGCAGAAAATGATTCTGAATCGATCGATGTAGTGAAAGATGAGCCTATCCCAAGTTCTTTTGGGTGTTGCATACATCTGTACAGACTCAATATGTCTTTGCACCACAAGTGGTGTAGGATATAATAATAAATTAGTCGCAGTCCACTCGTACTTCAAATTGCAACAATTAAATTGTTTTCAATAAAATCAAAGATTAGGGCACCATCGGACTAAATAAAGAAAGAATTCGCATCTCTGGTCTATTATTCCGTACAACCTGAAATCATCAATCAATCTGAAAATTCCGTATTTGGCTAAAGTTCGAATTTATTTGAATTTTAATGATTTATAATGATTTTTAATTGTTGTCGATCCAACTTGAGATGACAATCGTTGTATGTAAAGTAAAAAGAGTTTCCTCTTTTTTTTTTATATGACCGGGGGGTTGTTCCTCTACAGGGACAACACGATGATAGCCAGAAATAAATGGGAAAAGAGATAAGGAATAGTTGTAGTAGGTAAGTGTTGTGCCTTTACCGATTCAGCACTTACTGCATCTACGACCACGTGAGATCTACCGTAGCGACATTTGTGGAAGTGTAGAATACTTAGTTGGATTCTTGCAGAAAATTATCTACTTGTCACAAACTGAATATCTGCTGAACAGAATGGACCTTGCGAACTCCCGTAGAGGACGCCACATGATACAACAGAGACATCAAACAATATCGGCGATTTTATGTAAACAATACATGTTTCTGGAACTGTCTGCCTTGTGTAATACAACTCGAATAGATTTAGCCCTGATCTTGCCACTTTTTCTTGTAACTGATATCACCGATTTGAATATCAGTCACTTGTGAGAATCCGGAGAGTAACTAAAATCTTACCGTCCGCTATAAAGCTTAGATTCATTCATTTTTCCAAATTATCCGATTATTATAAACATAAAATATTATACACAGGCCGTATACGTTTCCATTTCGAAAGAAATAAAGTATCGTCCGCCTGGGTGGCCAATATAGGCTAGGGATCTCCACCATCTAACCATCCAATGATGGCGGGTTCAAATCTGAAGTACGACAGAGTTTTCCATAAAACCGATAGCGTTAGATGCTAATGCTTTAAGAGTTTAATCCTTGAATTTATTTCTCTGGCTAAGTTAATTGTAATAATAATAAAAAACCGTCAAACTTGCGATGCCGGAGTTACTGTTCGGAAATGGTAGGCAAAGTTCTTTGGCATATTTCTGTCTCAAATTTTGTGCCGATTATTTTCCCACATATTCTCGAAAGTTCAATGTGCCTGTTAAATCAATACCAAAAAAAAATTTATCCTGTGTTACCTCGTAAATCTTTTTATCTGTTAGATGCAATTTTTATATTAACCTTACAATCGGACGCTGAAGCTAGTCGTGCCAAATTTTTCATCAATATTTACCGTAATGTTTTGTTTGCATTTTGTGCATGCTATACTTGTGTTTGTTCATATACCGCCACCATTGTGATTTTCGTGACGCATTATGAAGCTTAGCTTTATGGACAAGAAAATATGTTTACGCGCATATGATTATGAATATGGTAAATGGTAACATCTTTTTTAAAAGCGAAACCTGAATTTTTATCTTTTTTAAAAGCGAAACCTGAATTTTTATCTTTTTTAAAAGCGAAACCTAAATTTTTATCTTTTTTAAAAGCGAAACCTAAATTGTGTTCTGTGTTTGTTATTGCTTTTAAAGCAATTGTTTACAATGAGCGTGCGCCATCTATTGCATTCAAGCCTCAGCTGAGTTATAAGCAGTGAATGCACTATTGGCTGCTAGAAATAGTGAATTTTAGTTTTGTTTAGCCTTGGCATTAACCATGTTTGCTTTTGAAGTAAATTAATCCTAAAACTATGCTATAGAATTTTTATTTCTTATTTGCGTATTTTAGCAGATTTCTGTGTACTACTTCGCCTTTTTAACAGATTTCTCTATACTGCTTTGCCTTTTTAACAGATTACGTTGTTATGAAAGGTGGCAAGGCTGGCGGTACTTAAAAAGCTCTAATCCTATAGGATTTAATTGGCAACATTAGAGGATTGTTGGCATTGTTATTGCACAATTTTGTTTACTCCGAGAGAAGATTTCATTGATTATTTGCCGGCTTTGTTACTGTAAAATTATTACTCGTGCCTGAAAAAGAGAAAATCACCAGTTTTTAACAATTGCTTACATGAACATAAATCGAAATTCCATATTCTCAAAAAAAGGCAATTTCTGACGCTTAATCTCAGAAAAGCAAAATTTTTGACGCTTATTCTCACAAGAGGCAAAAGTCGAAACATTTTTCTAGATATTGTTTCTCTTATCTCTTCCTAATACTTCCAAGCTTCCAAGTAATCAAAGAAATTGTGCTCTTCGGTGTTAAGTTATATGCTCTCTTCGTATATTTTGTTCAAAGAAGTCCCCTTCCTCTCTCTGTAAGCAACTGGCGAACCGGCAATTGGCATTACTTGTTATTTATTTTCGAAAAGGCGAGTTAGTAGGATTTTTTTAAAGGATTTATTGAATTCTTGTCACGAAAATTTCTGTGGAATAATCTACGTAAATATCCATTCAAATATATATAATACCGAGAAGAAATATGTTAACTTAAAATAAATATTTTCACGTATAAATATTTATACTTAACATTGTTAATATTAAAATTGTAAATAATACAAAAAATAATACGTAAAAGAGATGTGTGGCGGCGTACAGTTACTTCTCGTGAAAGATTTGTGAGAAAAAATGTTTTTTTAAATAAACATAACAGAAAAAACAAAATAGTAAAACAACAAAAAAGTGAGAAAACTCAAGAAAGACAGCACGAGTGGCACGAACTTCGAACTTATTTCGGTTAATTAATGATTGTTACTATCACAGCAGTTTTCCTTTTTTTTGATTTCTTTAACTTTAATAAGTTCAGTAACCACCGACCCACTGGCTAAAAAGCTGAATATAACTGCCAATTAACGCAATCACGGTAGGCAGGTGTGTGAAGAAAGATATTTCCAATCATTTCCTCTGCGCTTAGAATAAACTAAATAGACATGCGCGGGGATTTCTTCAATGCCATCTACTGTGTCTACTGTAAGAATTGCACGGTTACCAAAGCACAAAGTGCAGTTTACTCTGATCATAGCTATAGTGAGTGCGCAGGCGGGAAAGGCATCGCACTGGGTTGCACCAACCATCTCTCTATTTCTTTCTCTTTCCTTCTTCTCTTTCTCCACCATGTTATCCGGACAGGGCACATTTGCTGAGCGATTGGTCATCTAAATAAAAAATATGGTCGGAAAACTCAAGATCATAACATTTCCAGGAATTCGACTTGGTCGTACCACTGCAACACTTCAATGGTCAAACATTTGACAGTTTGGTGTTTTTATTCTCTATACCACTTGTGGAGGAAGTGTGAATGTGATTGTAACGCCCAGAGAAGACCCTATGATAGACCCATCTTTTATTATACCGATCGATTCAAAATCAGTTTCCGATTTGATTGAAGCGTGTCTGTCCGTCTGTCTTGTAATTAACCGACAAGTCGCAATTTTTTGAAACGGTTCGCATGGAATCACTTTTCCGATCACATCCCATATAATGGCTTATTTTGAAAAGTCGTTGCATGAACAACTGTTGTAAGCGATGTGATATAAGATATTTAATGGTGGGTCGTGTGTCACTATAATTTTTTCGATTGTTTAACTTTAGTAATCTCAACAAAAAAAAAGAGTTGTTAAGTGCGATAAAGATGAGCATAGGCATAATTAAAATTATAAATAATGGTGCAGATCTTCCATATATATTTTACAAGAATATACTAACAGATAAAAGTAAGCAGTGCGAAACACGATTAGTTTCTGTTGCCTAGTCGGTGTTTAGTCGATTTACGTATGTGAATATATTTCTCGGTGCAAATTTTTTTTTGTTTGAGGCAAAGGAGTTTTGAGGCAAAGGAGTTTTTCATAAGCTTCTTTTAGGTATGTATGCAAATGTACAGGTATATGTATATAAAGGGGTAAAAAAGCTTATAGCATAATTCCACATGTTACAGCAGACGCAGTTAAGTAGTAAAATGAAAAAGAATCTATCTACCGATTTGTTCTGAATGTTAACACAGAGTAAAACGGAAGTATCACCATAATGCTAAAGAGATGAAACCTGCTGACGTGCACGGAGCTGATGATGAGGATTATGATGACGTAGAAGTTAAAGATGTAACTGATTGCGCTTTCGTCAACATGTGCCTATGGTAGTATTCCGTTATAAATGCTTGCATATAACTTATTTCTACTATAACCGAAGCCGGGGATATATTGATGTATACCTTCATTTTTGTTTCTAGATTTTCAATTTGTCGAGTAAACTTTTACTTATAAAAGCGGCCGCTTTGCGCATTCAGCGAAGCTTATAACAATGTGCAGTATGCGGTAAACTCCCCCTAGAAAATATGCTCCTACAAGATGGGTACGTGGAATGTGGCAGAAACATTGTAATCGTGTTCGCATAACACGATGAAAAATCCTTGTATAACCTGGTAAAACAAAATGAGACAGAAAATGTGTTCAGGTGTGCAGGAATTAACACTGTTAATATTAAGAATAAGTTGTCGCGATGACTTTCTTCTCAGTTATCCTAGTAAGTCCTCTTGGTCTTTACCTTCTAAATATGCGAAAATATAGTTTTTCTTTCAAACGACAGGCAACGTGATACTTTGCCGCTAACCCGATAAATCAATAGCGGTAAAGCCACAAACATATGGCTGTCGTCGAATCATTTCGTGGACCGTTCGGCTTAGCAAATGTATCATCTAAGGTATGCCAACCAACACATATTCTAATGATAGAATAATTCGAAAACTTTATATAGAACAACGACTTTCAGTGACTAATGGGTTGAAGACAATCCCAAGGTTCATTGGCCCAGTGATCCTGGGCGATATTATGGCAAATGTGGGCTTTCATAAAGTGGAAATTTTACAATTAGCAATTGGCTGAGGCCTAGCACAATGCTATGGCTTCAGCCATGAGTCACGCTTCGTAGATTTGACAAATAAGCAGTGAAGGTTTGGAAAAGTGAAGCGGACGGACCGGTATTGTCTTGTTTTTTTTTTTTTTTTGGTATGACTTTCTTCTTCTTCTTCTATTTCTTCTTCTTCTTCTATTTCTTCTTCTATTCAGCAAGTCAACAACCGAAAATTCGCTGAGATGTGTAAACAAAGACTTTCTTCTATTAACTATGATAAAATGAAGCACCACAGAAACTATAAATATCATTAAAGCAGTGGCATTCAAGTGCGCAACTTAATTATTGGCTAGCAAGTGAAATACACTGATGAAGATACGAGTTGTACAAATGGTTTTCTGGAAAATTTATAGCTTACATTGCTTTCCTTCCTTTCCTGTACACTTGCACGGTAAACTTCATTCACAAAAGGGAATAAGGAGTAAAAGAAAATACTATGGTAGAGAATTTAATTCTGCAAATTCTTGTTTATAGATAAAAGGATTAGCTTCGTACATACACGCCCGTTGAAATACACGTAGCGTCCTTTAGCAAAATAAAAAAAAAAGTTACATTTATTTTGATGAGAACTTTGTATGCCCATCCACCGTTTCTCGAAGTGTCGGCTGAAGAGACCGATTTTTATCCTGCGTATCTAAAAAGTCCTTTTCTTAGCTACAAATTGGTAAAAATAAAATGTCAATGCAGTTCTCTGGCCGTAAAAATTTTTGGAAACTGTTTGCGAAGTTGATTAACGAATATTTATATGAAGATTCAGTTTTCAATCTTGACTGATTTGCTTATGACAATTTCAACAATAGATGAATCTAAGCAACTTTTCCCAGTTTATTAATTGAATTACAAAAATAATACAACTCGATGATCGACGATTGCCAAAAAAAATGGCGTTAGCAAATTCCTCTTGTTCAGTTTCACAATGACGCTAATCAACGCAGTCTATCAATCTGGTCTGGTCTGTCAGTGTAGTCTACCTTAGAGTAAGACCTTTTAATCTTGTGGGTAACGTATAAAAACGTAGACTCCAACTCCGAACAGTAGACATCTGTTATGAAAGTAGAAAAAAATTTAAAAATGTGTAAAAAACCATTCATAGTACGTTCGGTGTCCTAGACTTCTGCTATGGTTGACAGAAAAATGAAATTTACTGCTATGACAGCAGACATAGTTTTCTTGATAATAGATTCTGACAGTATTTAAGTAAAATGTTCTATTATCCCCAGAGCAAAAATGTCATGTTTGCTTCGATAAAATTCGTTGTATTTTATAATTGCGGGCCGTAATTTAAAAGGAAAAGGAAGAAAGAGAAAAAACATGGATATATTAGTCATTTTGCTTGCATTAGAAAGGTGAATAGTTAGCAATTGTTTTAAAACGCTAAGAACTTACTTCTCAAGACATAGATTTCACATACAATTGAACACCACTTACGAAGTAGGCGTAATTAAGCGAGATGTCTTTCAAAAACCATGTGTAAAAAGCCAGAACATGTTCTTTTAAATGTAGTCAGCATCTTGAAATGATCAAATTTTTATTAATTTTTATCTATTTTTCGATTTTTTAATTATATTTGTTTGGCTGTCATACATACTTTTTGTGTTCGATTATGTATATAGTTGACATGTGATACGATATTACAACTTATCATAGCAGAAATTCCATAAGAATTCTCTGTAGAGGTAGAAATTAGTTACGAGAGTTAGGCCTTCATTTCGGTTTTCCATACAGTTAGTTAATATACGTTGAAGGTAAGAGGTTCCCTTAAAACGCGTCTTTATTATTATTAGTGCATATGTTTACAATTATGTATTATTATTATTATTATTATATAAATTTAGCCAGAGAATAAATTCTAAGACTAAAGTCTTAAAGCACTAGCATCTAAGGCTTTCGGCTTTTATTTATTTATTTATTTATTTTTTTTTTATTAATATTATTATTATTTTTATTATTAAAAACTCTACCGCACTTGAGGTAATTCCCATATGTGCAATGTAATCCAAGACAATTTTAACTTAATTAAATTAAAAGTATATATTAATTAATAGTTTGTTTATTCATTATGAATGACTATTTGCTATTTTAAAAATGTATAACATCGTGAGAGAAGAAGAAGATATTGCATTTTTTGTTTTCAGCAATTAGTCCACAACTTCGGGTTAATATAACGTACTATTGGTGCAAGTTATAATGTAAATTGTATTGATTCTGAGAGGACAATCATCGCAAAATAGCAGACAAATATAGACAATCGGCAGACTTGCATAAATTGTGATCGGAATACCATCTACAAACGGCAGACTTGCATAAATTATGATCAAAATACTGAAATATATCCGAAATATCTTTTATTGAAAAAGAGATACATTTTAGAGAAATATTTTAAAGAAATTTTTCCTTGAGAACTGAATTTAGATAAGTTTATGTTACGCTTAAGCCTAAAACCATGCTATATGTATTCATATTTTTATACATGTTGCGATAAAAACTGTCGATTAACTTAGAATTTTTCCTTGCTTAGGAAATTCTACTGCATAATCTAAGTAAAGCGCAATAACGATTGCGTAAGTACTGCTTCAGATGCATTACAAAAACAGCAGACAAAAGCATAAATAGCGCATTATTGTCGGTATTAATTTGAATTTTAGAGAAGAGTGAGAAAGAGAGAGAGAGAGAGAGAGAGAGAGAGAGAGAGAGAGTAAAACAAGATGAGAGATCAAAAACACATATATTGTTGCATTTGGTTAAAAGAGAATGCCTTTATGCGCGTATATATAATGGACGTGAATTTCTTTAAGCTACCATCCGTACGTTTGTGCGTCTGTCTGCCTTGTTTTCTTGTGTTCAATCTGTCGATCGCAGTTTTTGAAATATTTTGTTTGCTGTTGAAAATGATTCGGATTAGACCCTTGTTTCGACTACTTCCTATATAAGGCCTTATTATGAAAACTCGTTACATAAACAATTATCGGGTGGTGTGGCGTATTTAATGATGGGCCGTGTCCCACTACGCTGCTTTCACTTGTTTTAATACTCAATTGTTGTCGTTCGTACGCAGTACAGTAGAGTATTAAAGTTACGCGATTTTAAATTTATCTTTTACGAATTTTTTTTTGATCACATAAAATAAAATAAAATATCGGAATAACAGAAGACTGTACGTTATAAATTGCATTCATCGAACCGCTTTTTAAAACATTGGGTACGGGTCTTACGTTGCTTGTACGTAGGTCCCTGTTTATTTATTAAGCTTTGTTGCTTTTCTCGGTTATTATTCTGCCTGATGATACGTACACGTTTGCATAAATCCGAATTACACGATGTAGCATTTTTCCTTAAGTCATTCCTAAAACATGGCTTCGAAACGCGTCAACGGTGCCTTCGCTGTTTACGACGTTCGCCTACAAAAAGAAGTTAGCGTGTGTCAAGTGAGGACTGGACCGCGGATTCCGCAACGTTTCATATGTGTTGGTGGAACTAATAGCTTCGGCTTATTACGCGTCACATGTCGACGTTCACAACTTTTGCTGGTGAGCAAACGGCCTCCGCGACTTAACCAGCGTTTCACAATAGCAAAAGCTAGTGCCAAAAATGAGAGTAAGTTGATTAATGCATCCTTGTCTCGATAATACTCGTTGAAAGTCGTATAAGAGCGCGAACACTTTCACGAGTTAATTTCAGCAGCAACACAGATCGCGCCGTTGGGATCTATACAACGCCAAGAAGACATGGAAGTAAGCCTACCGCCTGAAATCTGGCCATGCACTTTTATGCTCAGCATATTGATCAGAAAATTTGGCACACCAACGTGTTTTGGACGAGCGCTATTGAAAATGGTTCGGATCGGTCCGCTTTTTCGACCACTTTCCATATAATGCCTTATTTTGAGAAGTCCATGTGTGATAACTGTATTAAGCGAAGTGGCATAGGTACATAGTGATGTATTTAATGTTTTTGTTTGTTTAAATTTAAAATCAATTAATTGACTAATTCCATAAATTACTTACATATATTGCTAATCGAGTGTGTGTTTCATTTGAAAAATTTCGGGGAAATTTACCTAAAATAAACTAATTTATCGCATTGCTTTCATTTATTTGGTTGATGACAAGAGGCCGCAATTAAGGGGAAAATACAAAATTTATAAACATATTTACCAATCTATTGTCAACTGGATGACAGCAACAGAAATCAGCAACAGATTGAAGAGCTTGTAATTCAAAGTAAATAAAATAAGAGAAGCAAAAAGAAAAGAAAAAAAAGAAAAAAAAAATCAAAATCCACAGAAAATTTGTAACTAGTTGATGAGGTTCTATGTGCACTGTATGATTTGAGGCAAGAGATGTGCTGGAAATAAGAAGAATAAAGAACGCAGACATTGTGTCTTTGCTAGTGATGGATGGATGGATGGATGGATGGATAAATGAATGAATGAATGAGTGAATAACAAGATAGCAGGACAGACAATTGGATAGACAGATAGATGGGAGGAGGTTCTACATACTGCAAAAGATGGATGCGTCTATTTCACTGTTTGTATGAATGAATGAATGAAGAAAACTTGTGGATGCTTTATAGTTTTTAGCGGTTCTAGCAACACAAAAGCAACAATAGCAAGAACAATAACGTTAAACGGCAGAACACATGCAATGAAAAATAATCGCCATCATTATTTATTTTACTTTAAACATCAATCTTTGTTGCTCACTTGATTTTCGTTTTTTTCCTTTCTTGCTTTGTTTTATGTTGGAATAATCTTCTGTAGCGGCGAGTGAATAACTGACTGTTGGCATGATTATTTCCAGCCCTATAGCGAACAGTTGGCAGCAGCTGTCAGCTTATAAAACGCGAATACAGCGCAAATATATGTTTATGTGCTAGTGTCATGATGATATACAGACTAACGTGACTGATGCTTGTTGCCTGTCTCGTTCTCGTCATCATCATCGTCATTATTATTATCATTATCATCATTATCATCGTCATCATCATCAAAATCAACATCATCCGTTATCATCACAATCTCAACACTATTTACTATTTACACCACCACCATCACCACTATCGTCGGGCGGCATGAGCATAGACTCGTCTTATGGTATTGAAGCGCAAGTCGCCTTTTGTTATATCATTGCGCCGTTATCGTTCTCAGCCGTCGCTGCTCGTCGTTGTTTTTGTATTCGTTGTCGTCGTCGCGGTCGTCGTCATCGTCGCCGTCGTCGTCGCCGTCATCATCATCATTACTGTTAACATCAACATCACATGTCAGTCTTGCATTCTAGACTGTCGACTTTTGACGTTTTCTGCAATTAACACGCACGTTAAGGATAACAAATCACATGTACACTAACACACCAACAGACGACACAGTGATGCATATGCACAGTGACGTACAAATCCAGCAAAACGAAAAAAAAAAGACTTTTGAACATAAATTCTTTTTTTCCTGCGCCCCCTTCCTTGAGATTACATTCACATTTAAGAGAGTCTTTTGCACAGCACTGACGATGATGGTATTATGTACGCTTTGGTTATTGGTGTTGCCGTTGTTTTTGTTATGCTATTTGCTCCATCATTTCATTCGCAAGTCATTCAAGTCATTAATTTTCGTGACCCCACACGTTTTCTCTTTCATTTCTTTTTCTTTTCCTTTTTTTTTGTGTTTTTTATTTTCTTTCCTTTATTCGCTTTCTACGTACTTCTCATATATTTTTTCTCTTTTCGTATTTAAGCCGACTTGAGGGTCGTTTGTTATCCCTAATTTCGAATTTCTTTGTGTGTGTATGTGAAGTTAACAACTTCGATTTATTTTCACTTATTTGACTTTTTACGACGGCTGATAAGCGCGCGCGCGTGTATATGTTTCATGTTGAATTATTTTCTGCCAAGTCACTAGAAAACCGATTAATCATTTCACTTTGCCATGTTTCCGCTTATGCTTATATGCGCTGCTATTCAAGTATGATGTGCAAATAAATAAAAAAAACTTTGAAAAACTTTGTGTTTCTTCGGCTTTTTCATTAAACCTCAAGCGCATTTCTCTTCAATTTCTTTAAATGGAACTTTTCATAAACCAAATATGTGCCATTTTCATCGATAAACTCTTGTTAGTTTTGTTCGTAAAATCGTTATGCCATCAGTGAAGAGTGAATCAAGTGATTTCGAAGGCCTGTTTTAAAGTCGGACATACACTAGTCGATGACTTTTGCGGAATGCGAAACAAATGTGGCCGCGCCTCAAAGTTTCGACGCCAAGCCCTTTCAATTATTGCCGAGCTTTAAAGAAGGCAGACAACGCCTTTTTCTTGTAATCTATTATCTATTTTCAACACAGGGGCCTTGCCAGCAAAAAGTGAAGTTAATCAGCTGGCCAGGATTTCCTTCCTCTCAGAGGATGAGTCAATGATTTCAAACCTAAAATTACTTACAATATAATCTCTGAACAAAGTAATTTTTCTATAAGACATTAATTGTTTGTATCCTTGTATTTTATTGAACGAAAGCACTAGAGGTTTTAGTTCGACCAGAATCAAGTAAACTGGAGAAATAAATTATGGAAACATTGCGACATTACCGCTGATTCTTGGAGAATCGCATGATAGCAGGATTTTCATCAAGATATAACATGGACAACATGCACTAAAATGGCTGTCCTGACGACCACTCAAGAAAAAGAATGCCATCGGAAGACTTGAAGGGTGTGCTTAAGCAAGGCGATATTCATTTTGCCGATGCAAGATAGAACTCCAATTGAAGTCAATTTTGGATTTAGTAATTTCTAGCAGATTTCACGAAACACATTTTTGGATGACTCTTCTAGGAAATCTGTTGACGAAGAATGACTTCTGATGACACAACATTGGGCAGGGAATATTATTTTCCTCACACCACGAGTGAATCATCATAGTGCGATACCAAGGATGGACGAAAGAGTGCCGCTTTGAAGGTACACATTAATCTTGATGACAATGATATGCAGATCGTTGGCGTACATTGTCAGGATATATTACGAAATTCTAGGGCGTTGAAGGACCTTATTCCTTGAAATAATTCATCGTCGTGTTACAAATCCGCAATTAGAAATCGAGCCAGTATTGCTGGCATAATTTCGGGTGGAATTCCGCGCAAGACTTACCTCAAAGATCAGAAACACAAGAAGGTCGAGTATTGACAAAGTTATAGGAGCACTTAGCGACTTTAAGTCGGTCCGAGTTTTCGATTAGATTGAGTAACTTTCATGGCGAACTCGATTAAGATGATGAGTTGGAATACAGTGTCGCCAAGGATGTAAGATTCACTTTTGCCAAGTCGACGGAGGCGTATTCGAGTCTCAGTGCGTTAGAGCATACTTCGTAAGTTCAGTTCTAACAAATGAGACCTTAGAGTTAAGTTCCCTGTTAGTTAATTTAAGCTTAAAAATACTGGAAAAAAATTGTTTATTTTGAACTGAAACTGTTTATGTTGAACTTTGTTGTGCGTGTGCCTGTTGTGCCCGCCGCAAACGCACCGATTACATTTGAAATCTAAAAGTCTTGTTCGCAACGAAGGATTTTGTCTGACGAGATTTCGTGATGATATATGAAGTCCGTCGGTACTAGGACTGTTTAATAGAAGCGCAATCGTGTTACGGCAACTTCTGGTGGCATCTGCATAACCGGCATAAGGCTCTACAGAACATAATGGTTGACATCAGATATTACCCCGATTAAGACGATATGGGTGAATAATAGAATTAGGGCGACGGACGTAGAAATCGCCATGTCGAATGTGCAACAATGGTTGCCTATAGGAAAGTGACCGAAACATCCATTACAGGTTATTATGCTAGCAGGAAAGCAAAGCTTGTAACATAACGTATGCGCAAAATGCGCGTAAGCAGATTTTATATTCTTGGAAGTCAATGATCGGAACGGGATGAAAATATTAAGTTTTTTCTTTTTTTTTTTACGACAAATCTTTCGATTGCCGTGCGTCCATTCACTTGTTTGACATACCTATGAATAAAGAAAGGGGCAATAGAATGCAGAACGATAGGCTCTATATATGCTTGTAGATGAGTTGACATTGTTTTCCAAAAGGAAAAACAAACAACTTCGCGGTAAGGTCCATCTACTGATATGTTCAACAATATTTCTTTGCTTGGTGAGAAAATTTCAAAGTTCTGCAAATATCCCATAATCCAATAAATCGGAAAATTACGCACGCTGCTCAGTTACGGCTTTTTATACTCCTTCGTGGAGCGTGGGAGTAAACAAAACTACTCAACATAACACAAGAAAGATACTTTTCATCAATAGAGTCTACTGAGCAGCTGTCTCTCAATATCAAAGAATACATTTGTAAAAGTTTTTTAATTTTTCATTAATGTCATCGATTTTTTTGTAACTAGTCATATAAGTTAGTTGTACTTAACCTGGGATACACAGAAGTTTCTCACGTTCACCTTGCATTTCAAATTTCCCGGAAAATCGCTAAACTCTTCGAATTCGCATAAATCGCACTATTTGTAAAAAAAGCAGATTCAAAGATGGCTGCTAATGCAATTAAAAAAGTTATGCCTATGTTGGATCGTATTTTGGTACAACGTGCCGAACCCATGGCTGCAACTGAAGGCGGTATTGTGTTGCCGGAAAATGCGCGTAGCAAAATGATGCAGGGTACAGTCATTGCCGTGGGCCCGGGAGCTCGAAACCATCAAAACCAACATATTACCCCTTTAATTAAGAAAGGTGATCAAGTTTTATTGCCCGGATATGGTGGCACACGAGTTAAAATGGAAGATGGCAAAGAATATATTCTCTTCCGTGAATCCGATATATTAGCAAAATATGAGTAGAAATCTTCTCATGCCGTTCCAAAGAAGAAAATAACTTTGCAAGCATTCATCTCTTATCACATTTTTCGTTTTAGATTATCTTTAATGTAATCGTTTGTTGCTTTCTGTCGCTTGCAATCTCTACGAATTTTGCAAAAAATATGATGTAATTTTATTGAATTTTCTTGTGTTGGTTTACAACTTTCGCATATTGGCAATGTGTCGACCATAAAAAATTGCTGCGATTGGACACAAATTCAGTTGATTTCCGAAAACATTCGCGATGCTTAATCAGAAGACAACCGAGTGGATATAGGTTTTTCACTATTGTTCTTTCCCGAGTTAATTATCACTTTACTGTATTCCTCCGGCCTGCATGAACCTCAATAGTGGTCGATTTTCATCGGTCATAATCTTAACGTTGATCAAGAAACTCTTGCGAAATATTTATGAAAGTGGATAGAGCCTTAGATGCGCAACTTTACTCGACTTTTGTTATGATGATGGCTGCCGGTTGCAAAGCCAATGATAGCATTAGTGTATTTTCATCTAAGCACAAATGGAAATGGCTAAGTGCAGTTGGAATCTCACTTTGACGGTGCGTAGGTAGGTATCACAAAGAGAAGAGGAAACCTAAAACAGTTTCTCTCTCGAAAAACCGAGCGGTCGAAGCTATGGTCGCAAGAAGTGTAAAGGATGACCCGAACTTGAGATACGTGTTGTGTGCGTATAAGTAGACAGGATTTTTAAAAATTATACACCGTTTCTCAAATTGAGGACCTGAAATATATCGTGTGAACCAACGATGAAAGTGTAAACAAAAATCCCGGCTAACAAGTCAGAATTCGCGTAGTGAATTCCCAGTGCAGTAGAGCATATTTAGTCGTAGGGAATACTGAGTCACTAAAGGCATAACACCGATTGGGTACGCGACCGGTAGGTTGCTTCTACTCCCTATGTCTTTCTCTTTTCTCACTTTTTTCTGAAACTCTTGAATGTAAAGGTGACATCCGTTAAGTGATTGCTCATATTAACATTGACTTCGACAATCGTTAGAAAAATCACACTTGGAAACAGCTTGTAGGACAATGAATGCGATACCCTTTCTAGTTCTGGGTCAATGCCTAACATTCCATTAAACGCTAAGAGAGAGCTTAGCTAGCGCTAGTCGTGAAACATTCTTTTTACAGAAAAAATGAAAGTTCTCTTGGATTTGCTCGATTTTGCAATCTGATATATAACACTTCGCTTAATAAGTTCGTACGATGACATACAGAGAGGTAACTATTGACTAATTCGTAGTTGCAGTTGATGGTTTTATCGCCTATTTTTTGTTTAATTGTTTAGTTTGTTTGGTGCCTTAGTGGATAATTATCGGAATCGCATGAAATTTTCTTTGAAGATCGATACAGTGCTTTGATTCATCGGTAGTTGCGAAATGCGATATGTCGTCCTATGAACTTAATGAGTGATATGTTGGTTATCCGCAAACGAACTTTCAAGTCCGGCATCAACGTTAACGTAACTTTTATCCCCAAGACAATTCAAATAAAATATTTATATATATGTGTGCAAGAAAAAAAAGGAAGCAGAAGTTTATTATAAAGCAAGTGAGACGAAGGCATGGGTGATGAAAAGTAGAGCGTATATATTCGTTATTTGTTGGTTATACTTGTAGACATTCCAAAACGTAGTAGGCCATGTCCGAAGTTAATGTGCCGTCAAGCAACGATATGCCATCACTTCACTTCTGCTGTCTACTGTCAACCACAGCCCTAATGGTAGCTGAGCCTGTTTGCAAAAAATAAACGAAAAGGCAAGGAAAGGAATCGTTCACATAACACGAAAATTTGTGTAGGGAAATGTCAACCAGCTTTCGATATGTTATGGGGGAAGATCCGCCCTGCGGAGCCAGTATCGCAGTTAATATGGATATTAAGTGGAATAGTGATGTAAAATTACACATAACAAATATCTTGATAGCTATGCATTTAGATATAAAATAAACGTTTTATTCGTATTGCGTAGCAAACAAACAATGGCTCCTTCTTCTTTGTCATCTTCATCTGCTGCCAAGTGCCATGTAAACGGTTGTAGATGTTGTTGATGCCAAGTCAGTGAGTGAAAATGCTCAGCGGGCGGTACCATTTACTAAGTGTCACAAGCAAAGCTTAAGCTATTGTCAACATGACTGCATATCCTGAAACAGAAACAGCAATAAAAACAACACTGCTGCTACTAAAGAAATGCTTCACTGACATTTTGTGCGTGTGTGTGTGTGTGTGTAAGAAAAAAATAGGGTAACCGGTAGTTGTCAGAGAACGCATGTGACAACATGGACAAGATGAGAAAGCAGAAAAGCGAGAACAAATTTCCACATACAGTGACAAGAAACCGGAAAATATGTTTTATTGTTTGCATCCGTTTCAGAATCGTTCGAACATGAAATTCTCTGGCATATAATTGATGATGATTTAACCCCAAATAGCAAAATAATTTGTATGTGAATATTTAGCGGCTGTGGTCCAAAAACCATTTCTCCAACGATGCTAAACCGCACAAATTTAAATTTAATAATATTTTGGCAAATATTTGTCTGCCTGCGAACCTATAAGACATTCGTGGCATGAAATATTTATTTTCGTTTAGTTTTCGTTTTATAGTTCTTTAAATAAGTTCAGATTATTATTCTTTTGTCAAAAGCTCTCCATTAGACCTCCTTCGTCGCATTCGAGATGTCTTTAAATATGATTTTGAAAAAAGTCGATTTTCACTTTCAGCCTTTTTCTCACTGTGAAATGCTGCATGGAAGACAAAAGGTCCTTGCTCTTTGTTTTTTTTTTTTTACTGTCAGCCAGATGGTCCTACTAACGACAGTAGTCGTTCTGTGTGTCGAAAGTGTACTCACTGCAGTTAGTACATTTCACTGTCAAAATATTGCACTTACCAGGGCATTTACGCGTACATACAATGCTGTCGTAAACTGACAACAAAAATAGTTTCAATTCTTTTCTTATGTGTTGCTCTGCGAAGGTAAACGAATGAATATTTTATAAAATGGGGTGGGTGTTGAAGAAAGTGAAATGAATAAAAGAGAGCCTAAGAAAAATGTTAGTCAAAACAAAGCCTATGCTCGTTTTCCGAATAAGGTTCTAAGCTATTCAATAATTGGAGAACATCTCGCCTTATTCCGGAGAACTATCGGTCTGAGTTGAGAATGAACTTGACGCTGGAGACTTACCTCAAGATTATCTGACCGTTTAGTGGGTTCTTATTTTTTTTGAATATGACTAAGGCGTGCCCAGTATGACGTTCCCTGTAAGTGTAACAAGGTGATGGCTACTGGTGGATGGGTGGGATGAGCAGCTTAGTAGATGTCAGCTCAGTCACTATGTGTGACGCCTTCATCGGTTAAGCATCCACAATAATTACTACCAACTACAGTCAAAGCCGCGAACACCACGCGACTCTTACCCACTCGGCTAACTGGCAGCGAGAGTATGTTTCTTCAATCAAAGAATAGAAAATGTCAACTTGCTTTGGGAAAGCGAAGTTTAATTTATGGATCTAACTAATTTGCTGCACGGAGGGCATTCAGTACGTCTTTGTAATGCGTTTTTAAACATTTTTCTTATATAGGGTTAGTCCAGACCCCGGGTGAAGCTTGCTGCATCAGGTAGGCAATAACGAGAAATTTAGATAGAATCAGCAGAGTCTATTGGTTTCAAAGATTGCTTGGATATTGCAGCAAGAGAAGTTGTTTGCCTTTGTTGTAACTTTATTGCTATGTGAATGAAGATTTTCGATAGTTGTCTCAATCCTGTTACAAAAGTAGAGCACGTACTTAACAAGGAAATACACTTACGACGCGCACAGACTATCGCAGTAAAACCTTAATGCACTTAACGTAACGTAAAATATTAGCTAATGACAGATTGAAGAAAAGAACGGCAATGCGTGCGGCCCTAGTGAGACGGAAAACTCGCAAGTTGAAATTACAGAGCATCGATATATGTAACAGAAAATTTTTAAATAAATCACGGGAAACAAAGAGAAGTCATGCGCGCTCACGTCGGCGGGGCGAAAAAATTTGATTTATTGGCTCTATGAGTGAACGGCATGCAGATATAAAAGGAATTAAAACCAATTTTATTCTATTTTTGAATTCAGTTCAGGTTTACCGTGCCCCCTTTTTTTGTATCATCGGTCACTCAGGCTATGTCTCCAATACGCGTAGCACGATGATGCACGACGACTCCCAGCAGTACGGTACAAATTCGGAGGAGTGGGTGGATGACTTCTGTTAGAAGCATTGGTTGGTGGACAAATCTCTTTTATCTCTACCGAACATTTGCCTTGAATGTGCCTTTACGCACCTGCACATTACATCGTTCCTTGAAAGTATAGAGAGTTTTGGGCACACTTTTATGTCCCTCGGTCTTTTGCTTTATGTGCTCGAGGGTCTTCAGGCAAGATTTGCAGGTGCCCGCCCACATATACGACTTAGACTGTAATTTTGGCGGGAGATGGGCAGTGTAAATGGCGCAGATATCGGCTGCAGTGAAGTATTTTTTGAACCGCTATAAAAACCATGCAATACGCTGGCTGCATTTTTCGAACAACATTTTGAATGTCAGGGATTGCCTTCTATATCGAAACCACCCAGGGAGAAGGGTGGTTCATCATATTCTCTAAGTATTAATAGGCAGTAATGTGTTCTGTTGGCAATAAACTCTACCCCATTAGCTCGACCCCAATCTATTGTTCTTAGAGGTCTCGATATAGTGTGCTATGTGGTTTACTATCTCGGTCTGTTGGAGAAAGAGAACGAGTGACACAAGTTTCTCTTACCCACGAGTGAATAAATAAGGACTTCTGAAACGCATAGGGGGAAAGAACAGAGAACTTCTTGAGTACTACTATCAGACGGATGTTTGACGTGCGAAATAGAAAAATCAAATATGTTATAACATCGATTATCGTAGAGGACGTCGATCTACTTTTTAGTTACACCAAGTCAAGTCAAGAAGAAAAAAAAGTTCTGCTAACCTGAAGTGGATTCATTCCTTATATCTTCTGTTGGTTGTAAAGATTTCAACTGACATTGAAAAATCATTTTTCGACCTTTTTGTTATTTAAAAGTTGCTTTTTTTTTGCTAATTTTGCTTTGATGAGAACTTTTGCCAATCGATAATGAGTTATTCAATCTGATTAATTTCTATTATGTAAGCACTTTGGCAAATTTTTATATCTACATTAAATAGTATTTATTTTTCTGTTGAGTGTAAAACCTGCCAAAAAGAGACAAAGTGCCTGTGAGCGTAAATAAATTGGAAATGTCCTTTGCCCTGGCACGCTCTTCCATTTTAATATTAATTTTTTCTTTAGACTGGCAGTCACCAATGTCGACACAATAGCATACTATACATACCTATCGGTATATGCATTCAATTTAAACAACCAAGCAAACAAAAATGCTTCAATTTAACAGCATAGGAGATGTTATGGGTAAGTGTATGCAATATTTTTCACGCTTCTTATGTTGGCATGTTGTTGGTGTTGTCAGTTAAAGCAATTTATGTCAGAGACCGTACGACAGATGCCAGTAGTTGTATCAAAAACAGTGTTTGTTGTATAACTGTAAAGGAATGCAGTGCAAATGAAAACAATGCTACGTTTTGTTATCCTTTTGGGCTTTTTATATACAGGTTATCAAAAGGAGAGTATACCAAAGGGGCAAAGAAGAGGACGGCAAAAGGTATTCTAGACTAGAACTACCTCACTTACATATATCGTTTAGTTATAATATTATCAACCCTTGATCTGCTTAAATGTGTTCAAAGAGTGGGACGGAAAGAGAGAGAGAGAGAGAGAGAGTGATGGAGTCAAACGCAGAGAGTATAAAAGAGGAAACAGGAGAAGGGTAGCGAAGGAGAACGCTAGGATATACAAGGATATAACATATATATAAATATGTATATGTATTAACCTTTAACGAATTCACTGCTATTTTCTATGATTTTATTATGGCTGCTTTTGTACAAAGGGACGAGACGCCCACTCATGCACGATAATACCCAAACACAGAAAATGTAATATGCTTTTAGGGCCTGCAGCAATACAAGGTTGCACCAACAACATTATGGGGTAAACAAAGTTGCTGGAACCTTTGATTTATTTGGCCTGCTAAAGAAATCTCTATATTTTCATTGCTGATGTTCTTTGCAAGCAAATAAATTTTTTCGTTTCGTAGGTACTATTAAGCAGAGAAAGAAAAAGAATAACGAGCTCTTTGCTCTATGAATGAAAATAGAAAGAGGCAACAACAAAAAAACCATCTCAACAGCATTACCAGAAACCAACTAACAACGTCATCAACTTAACTTGCACAGTGAAGTAAAGCGGCAAGGAATCGCACATCCTTCTATATATGCATTCAGTGTGTGTGGATATTTGTTTTATCTTCGTCTATTCCCCCTCCACTTCATATTTAAACTCATATCAAGTGTTCGTGTTCGTTTGTTCGTTTGTTGATTTGCTCCTTTATTTGCTCGAAGAGGGGACCAGTGTGTTATTGCTTGTATTCGTTTGTATCCGGCAATATCCTTTTGCCGGAAGGTAACTAATATTTATTAGTTTGTTAAATTGTGAATTGTACAAAATGGCTTTTCCAGCTATAAGTAGATTTCAAAGTGGAAGTATGAATACGAACTTGTGTGTATGAAGGGCATTGTTATAGCAAAAACTTTTAAATTGTAATTTGAAATCTTAATGTTTATTTTCAGCTCGGCTTTTGAGAGAGAAAGCTACTTAATCTTTTATTTATATAAAAAACTGTAAACTCGAAAGAGTATGCAGTCATAATTTAAATCATCGTATAATCGGAGCATGAAATACATCTCGTCTTATAATTTTCCCAAAACATTGGTTAGGTGCTACGCTTTTCGTGATAGATCTGACTCACTTATATATATTTTCAAATTTGCGAATCTACGAAGAAAATTTATATATTTATTTATCTATATATGAAGTATTTGGTTGCAATAGAGATTCAGTTGAATTAAACGAACGTAAACAAATGAAACCTTTATAGTCGGACAAGGTCAACTAATAAATACCCTACAGTACCCCGGCTAATAGAATTATTCTTCATTCGTTTGCATGATAAAATGCCAACAATTATACTTAGTTTGGAAGTAGGGACATACTTTACATACAAGGCTTTATATAGAAAAGGGCCGAACTCGTGGGCTGGTGTCGTCCAAATTTAACAAAACTAGTCTAAATGGAAAGACAGAAAGACAGACATGTAATCTTGGTAATAAGAGGTGGGTATGTTTTAATACCTTCTGGGCGTTACACCCATCAGCAAAAACTTAATTTACGTTGCACCGCAAGTAAATAAGAACAAAAATATATTTATGTATACATCTTAAGCCAAAAACAGACTCAATGTTCGGTAGGTATCAAACTTGGTCTAACAGCAATTCCTTTGCATTTCAGAAATTTGTGCTGGTAAAGAGGAATGACTGACATTGTAGCGTGTCCCAAAGGCGAAGTCGAAATGGTAGGGATAGTGCACTAAGCTTGGCAACGCCTTTGCATTTTCCTATAATTTTTGCATAATCGGAAAATAAAACATTTCTTGCAGCAAATAGGAAAGCGACCAATTTAGAAGAAACTGCTCAAAATGTATATACCGTGAAGCTTTTAAGAATGCAGGGAGGGACTGGCGGAGAAATATTCTTTAATGATCAGAAGATATGAGAAAAACCCATTATCTCGAAGAAGTTTTTTCGCGCGGAAAAATGTTGCATCTTTTCGGAAGCGTTCCCAATAGACTGAAGAGAATAACTGCAGTGTTGCCATTTTCTAGTATTTTCGCAAAATAATCTTTTT
This sequence comes from Glossina pallidipes, assembly GCA_000688715.1. Taxonomy (NCBI): domain Eukaryota; kingdom Metazoa; phylum Arthropoda; class Insecta; order Diptera; family Glossinidae; genus Glossina; species Glossina pallidipes. Next base: position 1,828,138 of record KK499795.1, read on the forward strand.
TTTTTTACTCTTGATATTATTTGCATCCAAACAAAAAAAGCCCTCTTCTTTTGGGTTGCTACAGAGGCACTACTCTTCAATTTATGTTAGGATGCGTTGATTATTAAAATTTTAATTCAGTTAACGGCGTCAGAAAAGGACAATAAACGGTAATAAGCGTTAGAGATTTTACGCACAGACACACACACACACAGCCAGTTTAAAAGGGGTTAAGCACAGGACTGTAAGTTAATATGGTTACTGCGGCAAGACATACCCTGCGGGGCGTTCAAATTCATTTTATCAAGTAAAACTGGTAATGAGATTTGTCCACTTCCCAATATAAAACAAAAAACGCGACATGAAGGGCAAATCCTCGCTTAAGAAGAGTCGGAAGATTGATAAACGTTAATAAGTTAACATAAGTGAACAGAATATTACTGGAACTTCATTCTAAGGCGAAAATAAGATATTATTTCAGGACAGACCTATATAGACGAATATCATATCCATAACTTTAAGATCAATGTATTCGCGCGTACTCTGGTGTTCGCCTAACGAACGCGACGCACAAACTTCCTGTAATTTGAAAGTCATCAAGTTCACGGCATCGGTCACGGTCATCCTATAACATATCTCAGAGTTTAGTTGACTCTACTAAACGAAGGTGTAGGTCTAGCCGTGTATGTTACAATACTGTGACGAAAAAATGAGGCGAACTTTTGATTTAAACTTCTTGGGTACTGGGTAATCATGAACCTTTTCTTTTCTTTTTTGTTGATACTATTGTCTTTGGCATATACGTGGAGTTCCTTCTCAATATACTCAGTTACCGTAAAGTTACGCGTGTTTTTTCACAAACACAAAAATAATTTTGAATATTCTGGCTTGGACCTACGCATACGACCGCGATGCAACTAATCAATCCAGCGAACATCGTCCAGAGGAGGTGGTGTTGTGCGCTATGAATTCTTTCCGCAGGGCCAAACTGTTCCTGGGGAATATAACTTGAATTTTATGAAGGCGGCCAAGACGATGACATTGACATTGATTTGAACGTATAAATAAAGATTTTTCGTTTTATAAACAAATTCACTTTATTTTTTGGTGATAGTAGTGCGTAGTCCGCACAAATGATTCATTTGTTATTCCATTGTAACGTAAGTATATCAAAAATAAGGATCAAATTTAAAAACATTTAGGGCTTACTTCCACTCGCTATAAGTTTTCACCCGATAAAGGTTCGAAATGATGAAAATTTTCATATGTTTGGGCGATTATCTTGCGGGTTGTATCCGACCCGAAGTTCGGCACGTGTGCAAAGAGGAACGCCAGTTGAGTCCAAATCTTTTCTGTACATTTACGCTGATCAAGAATATGCGCATTGCTCGAAATGACACAAAAGAGAAAAGATGTCTCCCCCTTTGTGTTAGTGTAGATCTCTTTCTTGTTTTCTAATTATTCCACTGTTATAGTTGAGTAGTTCTAAAGTTATATAATAGAATTCTAAATTGAAATAGTTTCTGCAAATACTATAAGAAGACACGACGGCTTTTAAATGATCTAAAGAGCACAGCACTCATTTCGACCTCTGCAACTATCTACCGTTCTTGTGGATGTTTACAAAATCTAATCATAAAAACCCCATAAGGCAGAATTTCTAATAAGAATCAAACTAATTCCGACAGATTAATTGAAATAATCACAACATTTTTGTGCAGAAAGTACTCGCACACAAGGCATGCGAAGGCATGAACGCACAAAGCCATCTTCCATCGTCCCAAGCGTTCTCTATGCCAGTGACTTTACTAAATACATTTCCATATTGTTACCAATAAAATTACATCATGCGTACGCTGTGAAGATGGACAACAACACGTCAGCAAATATAAACGTTTGTGAATATGACTGTAAGGCAAGTCAATCAAATTTGTTGATTTTTGTTGAAATTTTCAACAACATTTCATGGGGTAGAATCCCAAATTAACCGCACAACAAAACTGAAAAGCGCCCAAAAGATGATTTACGACACTGTGCGGAAAATGTACGTAAGGGTGGAATGGAGAGGAGGGTAAAAGCCCCGAGGAGTAAATACAAATTAAAACTTATGAACAAACAAATTACTACATTCAGTCAAGTTATTCAGGTGGCCCACCCGACTGAGCCTTGGTGGTATTCGAAACACAGCCAACCAGCATTGATTTCATAATACAACAGTTCAGTGGACTTAGTCTTGAAGCTCTACGAAAATTGGCTTAAATATTAAGTAGTTATGCATGAGCTTCATTTACATTTATACTCTATCTCATAACCAGAAAGCAGGCGAAGGCAACAATAACAACTATAGCAACAACAATAACAATGTTCTTTTAAAAATTGTTTGAGTTCATGTTGCCAGTGTCAGGTTGTCTGTTAGTGCGCTTGACACTCTGTCTGTCTTTATATTCACGTCGTTTCCTAGGACTCTTAACCATTTTCCTGTCAGTCTAACTGTCTATCAGCCTGGCCATCGTCAGTCAGTTAGTCATGCACATATACACACATATTTATACACATGCAGAGCTATCAAGTATTGCATAAATGTACATTTATCTGGCCTTCTCTGCCAACAGGACATGCGTTTACTTGTATATGTGTGTTTTATGTGTTATATACATTTCAGGCCTTCCTCTTATCGTATACACATTCACATATGCACGGGCAATCATATTTGCAGAACTTTTGACCGCACAAAATTCATGATTTCCTTTTTGTTTAGTGGTTGGTCTACGTTTTACACACATAGCTGCTGCCTCCTCTCTTGTTGTTGCTGTTGTTTTTGCTATTGCTAGATGGATGGACGCATGAATTTGCATATGTTTGCTGTCATGACGTAAATCGTTTTCCTCAGTATACAACTCCTCAACTGAGAGATATGAAGTATGTGTGTGAGGCGGACTTTGTTGTTACTGTTGCTATTGAGCTCTGAAATTTTGGATCGTTTAGTTTGGTTTCGTTTGTTTCGCTTGGTTTTGTTGATTTACATTTTCTGTATTGGAATTTGTAAAATGAACGTTTGAATGAAGCTGTCTGCCAAGGATTAACTTTGTTATTTTCATCACATGTTAGTTAAGCTGCAATGAGACTTGAGTTGAGTTGAGTTTAGATGAAAAGTTGCGACTTTAAAGTCGTATTGTGTTTCTCCTGTCACAACCAGATATTAATACTTTCTGTTTGCTATGTTGAAAAGTATATATTTTTTTTTTAACTCAAGGCAAAAATAATACGCACTTATAAAAAAGGTAACAAGTTTGCAGGAGCTCGAAAGTGATAGTGTACACGATACCTTGCATTCCATAAACTCTTTCTCCTTATCGTTGGCATGGAAATTTACTGACTTCACTTCGTCCTGTAGGGAGATATTAAATGTATGGCTACATCTTGCATTTCCCACTAAACTGGATTAAATTGCATAACGAAAAGAAAATCTCTTAACCTTTCAGAGATTTTGATTTACGAGTTGATTAATTAATTATTAGGAATGGATGATTGTTTCAAAGATGCACTTTTGCCATAAATTTGGAAATTTGTTGCCAATATACTTGAAATTTGCACAAGAACATTAAAGGCACTAAAATCTCAAGTGCGTTTTCATTGCACAATTGAGGTTAAGTTATTCCTATGTGGTTGCTCTTGATGTGATCTTCTCTTTATGCACAATAAGCTGAATACCATCGGCCCAGGGCCTGTTCACCTTTAGTTGATATAAGGGCCGAGACGCTTGGCGGCTGGTTAACATGGAATCCCAACATCAATTTCTATCAAACAGGAAAACGAATGTCTTATACAGGAAAGGGCACTCCCTTTTTCATGGTCCCTGTTATCGTACAGCCCTCAATAGACTTGTTACTTCGATAGCGGGTATAGCGTTGTGAAGAGATAAACTGCTAAGAAAACTAGTGCAGAAGAACAGTGAAGTATATATATATATATATATATATATATATAAGTATATATATATAAGTATATAAATATATATATGTATACATATGATCTTTTGGATCTTAAGATAGGAGCATCAAAAGAAATGTTAGAACTAACTCTCGATATAGGACCAGGGTGCCTGCAGAAGATCACTGATGCATTCTCAGCCTGTAGTTGTATGGAATGTTGCTTTTAAATACGTATACGAATCTCGAACGTGACAAGCTTTTTTAAATTTATGGCTCGAGCAGAAATCAATTCTTAACTTTCCCTGAATGCTCTCCGCAATAGTCAATTGCTTGCGAAAGTTTCTTTCCAAACACTTGAGAATATCGTAGTCGGACGAGGCACTTGATCTGACATGAACACCATGAGGTCTACAATAGTTTTATTTCGAAAAATTGTGTTTCGTCTTCGCGACTGAGTTCTTTCCCTTTCTTCTTGCAAGGCTCTTGCAAGTCGGTCTTTTTCCTGTTTCTGCATATACCTACTTTGTTGAGTATATGTTAAAAGTCCGGAAAAATCTTAAAACTTGCAATTATTTAAAAGTTATTTGAACTTCTTCTTTGTGAAACGACATGGAATCGTTACCCTTTTTCTTTTTCCGAAAATTAAGTGTCTTTGGCATAAACTGATGTAAAAAACAACTTTCCTACGTAAATGGCACATATGTGGCCGCAATAACAACACCAAACAACACCCACTTTCCCAGATAATACAGAAAAATTCTAAAACAATTCATTCATATGTCAGCAACAAAACTCATGCTTTCTTAACAATATATAAGTAAATACAAGACAATACACCCAAGTGAAACGTGTTCGCATATGGGTGATAAAAGCAACATCAAGTGCAGTTACAGCTACAACAGCAACAGCAACAGCAGCAGCAGCAATAGCAACAACATCGGCAAGCAATATAAATAGAAAAGATTGGTTAGGAAACTAAGAACTGTGTGTGACGATGGTAACAACAGCAATATCAGTAGTACGCGTAGTAAGCAACACATTCGCAAAGAACTAAGAAATGCAAACATAAATACAAAGATACGAATGATAGTGACATCAGCACATATTTTTCATGACATTCAGCAGTCAATGAGTTAGCAGCCAACACAAGCAACAACTTCAGTATCAGCACCAGTAATAATAACAATAGCAGCAAATAAACAACAATAACAAAACAAATGGTTATGCGATATATCACTAGATTGTAGGTGGCGATGTTATTGCTAAGACAAGACTTGTGTTGTGCATTCCTGTTCTTTTACTCTCTCATGCGAATATTTTACATCTAACACACACATACGTAAGAATGTCACATAACTCAACGTGATTAACGTCGCACTGTCTGCTGCACGAAATCGCATAATGGGAGAAAAGAAGAAAATTTCAGAGACAAAAAAAAACAACGCTTTTCATTTTGTTTTTCAAAAATCGTTTCCTATTGTATTTCGTTATATGCGCTGTAGCGGAAGTTGAGGCGTTAAATAAAGAAGCATAATGAAAAGCAACCATTGACAGTTGAAAGAGTTATTTACGAGTTTTATAATAAAAATGAAAAAGGCAGAGAGGAAAACGAGAAGAAGCGGGAAGTTGTATTTAGCTTAGGGAAACATTTGCGATCTCCGTACCCAAAATTCAAAAGACTTGGATATCACTATTTTTTTTTTTTTCCAAGTTTCGTGTGAAATTGCGATGATTTGTGGGTTGATTACTTTTTCTGATGCTGCAGTTAGAAAAGAAGAAAGAGGGCTAGCGCCCGCATTAGGCCATTTTATATGTCTACCAATTGGGGGCGTGTTAGTACATCGATCGGCATCATTTTTGCACTGAATTTGTACATGGCTCTGATCTTTTCGGAAATATTTCCATGAGATCATCCAAAGCCAAAAATAAGATATGAGAAAAAAAATTAATTTTTGCTCATGTAACGATCGTTTAGGAAGGCTGGCGTGGGAGTAGGGGGGGGGGGGTTGGATTTCCACTCCGAACCTTCAATTTCTCTTATTTACGGAACCAAATAACCAAACATGAGCTTTATTCCGCATGCCACAGCTTAGCCCAGACAGATGCATTCTCTTTGTAATGAATTCCAAGAATTTCTATATTCTATACAACTGTTTACCTTTCCATGGTAGTTTGCCAAGAAATACCGGCCGAAAATGTAAATTTTCGTGGGAATCTAGGGAAAAAAACACATGAATAGTGTAAGGTTTAGAAAATATGTAGATAGCACTTATTTGATCATCATCCTTCATACACAATTCTAGAAAAATCTTCCGGCGAAAAAGATATAGATATGAAGACCTAAGTGTATATATAAATATATATATGACTCTATAGATATGTGTATATATGTTTGCGCATTCCATTCAAGACATTCAATATATTATCTATATATACATGTTCAGATGGTTGTAAATGTTTCTTTCAGTTTCGGAATTTATAACTTCCTGACTGCTAATGATTGTGTAGTTGAGTAGGAGGAAATAGAAAGTTCAGAATGTATTACGTTCGGATTATAATTTTGGCGAAATTGCAATTTTTTAATATTAACTTTCGTGTTCCCTTTGAGCTCTGCTTTGATTAGTCACAGCCGGTAATGACAACATTTTAAAGGGAAACCCTTTACTTTTAACGTTTTGAACATATCTTCTATTAAGCAATTCTTTCCCCAACATTTTTTCTATTTGTAGTTGAAAGTTCAATTTTCTAAAAGAATTATTATCAGACGTTTATTATCTTCATTAAGATTAATGGTTCCATCGAATTCGAGCGAAGTAAGTGCGATGCACTATCTTTTTCTCTCTTTTCCCACTTCTTTTCGACCATTCGCGTTGCACATATAGAGACCACCCTTGTTGAAAGGATGCGTCACAGTATAACGTAAAATACTGTCCTCTGCGATTTTACGCTTCTATCCTTTTGAGATGAAGTTCGTATCACTGAATTGTGCTTTTTGGGCTAACGTGGATTTTATTTGGAATTCTTGGTAAGATCTATTCACAAATTAGTTACAGGAACTTATATTTACGGTGCTTCTGCAGGTGCTGTCCGGTTGAACGCTACCACTCACTTCTCTTGACTCGACCTACTTTGCCTGCTGAAAATACTTTATCTATATATCTTCTTACAAGCAACTTACCAAATCGAATTTCATTGTGATAATGCCACGCTGCCTCCTTTTTGCCTGTCAAATATTCCGGGAATTGGTGCCAATCGTTCCGCTTTGTGAAATGGTAAATATGCAGTCACTGTGAACAAGTTTGTAAATAATAAAATGGAAAACCTGAGAGAGCTCTTCATAACAATACCAGTATTTTATCCTTCGGCGAAGTGTTTCCTTTATTCTTCTGGGTTATGTGCTGGAGGCTTCGTAGCTAAGACTACTACTACTAGAAAAAAAGAGAATTAGTTACAAATACAGGCTTTTGCTTCAAATTCCTTCAAATGGACCCCTCTAATCCGTGTAAGCCTTGCCTTTTATAACCGCGTGCTGAGTAGCCTTGTCCCTGTTTATGAAAACGCCTACGGCGCATAGTAAAGCGAGGAAATAGAGATAGAGCGCGAGTGAGCGCGACAACAGCTTCCCCCTTTTTTTTTCTAAACCAGAATTGGATGTAAATTCTTTACATTTCACGCGTAAAGCTGTGCATACAATTTTTAAACCGCTTGTTATTATTATTATAATTTATTTGTTTACTTATTGAGTGAGATCCGCAGATCGCTTAAAGTCTTCAATTCATTTTATATTTGTATGATAATAATTTTATGGCAGAATACTAACTCTTCAGAGAATCAAACCAAAACGCTTTAAAATCGCTCTCATAAATCACGAAATTGCATATAAATATAGTTATGCACACACACACACACACATATATATATATATGTATATATATATATATTTTTTTTTTTTTTTTTTCGTAACTTTACTATCCCTTGCTTCCCCTATTTTAGCATTAAAGTCCATAAATTTCATTTTTATGGAAGTACAATGCAAAACCGAGAACAGCAACAACAGCGAGAACATTAAGAGTAAAACACATATTGCATTAAAGGTAATATTTCAAAACGTTTGTAAATCTCATATTTCACCCGAACGGGCATAACACACAAACGAACGAATAAACGAACGAAAGAAAGAAGCAAAAATAATTTGACCTCGTAATAGTCAAGATAAATGGTCATTGCTGAAAATTAAACAAGAACTTATAACGAAAAGCTAAATAAATTTTGCGCAAAGAGTACATTTGTTAAATATATACCGACATCAAGGACATAATTCATTTTGTATTATGGTGTATAGGAGTGCGATAATGTGTGCGTGGTTATATATTATATATGTGTTTGTGTATGTGTGCGAATAAAAGCAACGCTTTTGCGGAGAATAATAGCAGTTTGAACGACTTACGCGCCAGTATTGCAAGGAATTGGATGCCAAGGAAAATAAGAATTATGTACTGGTTGGCCAGTGGGGTTATAAACGTGTGTATGCGTTTAAAATACGAGAGCATAAATCTAATTGAAACACTTAACACTGCTGGTAGGATTGGCAGAAGTGATTGCCTAAAGTTTAAATGCATTGCGTGCACAATCGTTTATATGTATTCTTGGGTACGCGATAGTTTAACGAAAGTGGACGTCGCTCTGACTCAAATTATATTTATTTTATAGAAGAACTCTTGTAACCAAACACCAGGATACAAATTTTACTGCTATTACTGATTACAAATATTATCCGAATAAAAACTATCGTAATATTAAATTAATTACGACTTAGGACATTTTATATATATATGCATGTAAGTTCAAAAAGAAATGCCCGATCAGAGATATATTCCGTATGCTTTCGTTCCGGGGGTTTTTCATCTCTTTTACTCTTGCATCGTACAGAAATATAAAGAAAATTTTCTCCCCTTCTTTTACCTTTTGATGAATAAACAAACATTCTTTCACGTTATTAAAGCAGACAAATTGTTGTACCGGCCCCGTAACAGTTCAATAACAGTTCAAAATCTGCAAGCTGCTTTTATTATAATGATAGTTTAAGTGATTGAATTCAAAACTTTACTGAACTAAAAAGAAGGGCAAAGTGTATTATCATCAAAAACTTCAATATCGGTGTCGTCGTCGTCGTCGTCGTCATCGTCGTCGCCGTGGTCGACGACGTCATCATCATCCTTGTAAGCAAATAAATTGCACTAAAAAATCCCTACGACGCAGAAAAAAAAAATTGAAAAACAAGACGAAGAATAATGACCGCTTTGCCATCTCGTGGCAAATAACCATTCATCAATTTGTCGAAATTACAGACATTTCACAACAACGTTCCTTTCATTCTTTGTTTTTCTTAAGTTCGCTTCAAAACTTCGTTTTGCACTCTTTCTCCTTTTTTTTCTTCTGTTTCTGTTTTTTGTACGAACATAACAAGCTCTTCATGTACATAACTCGGTTTCGTATTCGCAACTGCAATTGAAATAAATTATATTATATTCTATATTAATATTATTGTTGTTACTCTTGCCGTTGTTGTTGCTGTTGCTGTTGCTGTTGCTGTTCCTGTTACTCATTTATTTTCGAAACGGTAATCATTTGGAAATTTATGGTTAAACGTCAATATATAGGTCAAGATAACACCACATCAATCGCTAGCTCAGTGTGGCTGTGATTAAGGTTCACAACAATTGACGTAAAAAAAAAAAAACTTCTTTTTTTTCGTGCTTCAATATTGTAAATTCAAATAATTATTTTAATAATAAGTTTTGCGCTTAAGAGGTAAGATTTGTGCCCATTTAAGAGGCGGCTTGAAGGGGAATTCATAAACTCTTAATATCAGTCGCTTCAGCTATATGGACATACATGCGCAAGCATTTATTCGATCGTTTCGTTTTCTGCTCTGTTGTCTTTCGAATAATTGTTTCAATATTTGCTTTAATGCGCTAATGTGTCGTGTCATTCGCACTGTTTATCAGGTCTTTTGTCTTTTTGTTCAGTCACCAATTAGAAGGCCAATCAAAGCTTCTGCCGATGCCTCGTAAATTTGTTAAAAGTCGGTCTCGGGTGAATTATCGAACATGGGAGACTCTATTCGTGTTCAATCTGGAAAGTCATAAATCCTATAACGAGTCAGTTAAATAATGTCTCTTCCCTCTTGTTTTTACCGAAATGCCTACCATCGACTTATGATCCTGATATGCCCTTATACTCGAGAACTGGCCAGATTTCTTTTATTAGCCAAACATTAGATAACAAAAAAGAAAAAAAAATTATAGACAAATAGAAAAAAACAAGTAAAATAGTCAGTACAGCATTGATTTGCTACATTGCAGAAGAAGAAGACGAATTAAAAACATTATACTCGAACAAAATCGGACATCAGCTACCCTACCCTATTTCGCGTAATAAATACCCATAAAAGTATACATTAAGCTTAGGCTTACTTTGCTTGAAAGCCTTCATTAGAGAAGGGTGCTCGAAACGTCAACTGACGCGATCCAAATTTAGAAAACTTAATTTACTTGTTAAAGATTTTATTATCTTGCACCCGCTTTCGTGACAAAAAACTAGAATTGAACTTTGTCCCCATATAAGGGTTTACTTTTCATGATAATCCCTACACATGCTAGGGTTTAACATACGGACCTGTCTAATTGAAATTTCTTAGGGATAATTTTTGCGCCAACATGCTACTGTGGATCAATTTCCATCATAGAGTACTAAAAATTAAACCTGATTGTTGTCTTACTGTTCGTGACAATGTTCGTATGAAAGTGGGTCCAGGAAATAGATGTATGTGGTTCAAGTGTCGTCCAGTTAATTTTTATGTCAAATTACTGTTATGGACAAATTCTCATCGCAAAATATAAACAAGAAAATAGCATATGAAGACTTAGTTTCTTTGAGAATCCTTGTATGGGGCGGGATCCAAAAAATAAGCCTATGCGGTCTCAATTCGGTAAAGTTAATTTGTATGTCATGTTATTAGTATAAATCAATTTGCACCACATCAGGATTAATTTTTTTTATAAACGGCTATATAGAATGTGCTTTAAAATATTCTTCCATCCGATCTAAATTTTTCATATCAATTTAGAATACCGAAGTACTTTTACCCAGCAATTTTTCTCGAGGAATTCCGAAAATTACAGTTTCTATTCATGTAACGGTTTTTGATAATAAGACCTGAGATGTGGTCGCGTCCAAATCCATTTTCAGTAGGGCACTTTAAGCTTTTATCCAAAGCCAACTAAAGTGCATACAATCTTATGTAACATTTGCAATCTACTTTATATCTTCTCTTGACGACCCCTTCCCGTAAAATTAAAAAAAAAAAAACTGAAAACTGGAAACCTTTAAAAAGACACAGAAAAATCTTCCCGTAAAATAAGTGTAAAATTTGTATTCGACAATCAACGAAGAAAATTGTGGAAACTTAAGTGTACTATAAAATCGCTTGTAGTACGAAGCTTTAAAAAAAGTGAACGCATGCAAGTTTATAAAAGAAACGAACACACACACGTACTTGCATAAAGAAAAAGAAAACACATTTTGTTAAATAGTTGCGTTATGTGCTGTAATTGTGATACATATACATATACATACAAACGGCGTCACTTATTTCATTTAGTTCTTTCACTTTCTTAATTCGATCCCAATTTCGACGCCGCGAACTGACGTCAACTAAAATTGCGCATAACGGGAACAGAAAACAGACTTGCAAAGCGTTTACAAGATTCCGTTCGCCGCGATAACAGTTTACAAAAGCAACTTAACCCTTTGCGTGTTTTAATCGCAAATTCATTCAACTTGATACGTAAAACCTAAAAATAAATTCACGCCAATGTTCCGCCATACAAGCAATATGGTTCTGCATGCGATGAATATGAACGTAAGCGCATTTATGCTATTAAGGAAATGCTACGATACTTTGCCGAAATTTGATCTGTTCATGGCTTTATTTTTGGACGAAACAATATACCGGACTTTGGCGATAAACGAATGTAATTTGGACGACAAATGTGTTATAGTAACTTTATAGCCCGATGAGCACGTGGCTGAAAGCTATTTACGTTCCGAGGCTTGGAAGAATTGAATCTTAAAATAATTGATTCGACTCGTAACTTTTACAGAAGCATAACTGATTATGGCGCTACTCTGGCAAGCGAAGCTTCCCTTAGTAGATGTGGACAGGATGGACTAAAGGGAATTATAGATGATTCTTGCTGCAATTGGAATTAAATCTATCAAGTAGCTACGATCAACGTTCAGCGATAACATGAAGAATTTTTCACAAAACTCTAGAGTGCGCAATTAGATAATCAAGAAGAAGAATAAGAACCCCAACAGAAGTTACGAATGTCAAAAGAGGTGCAAAGATGAGAAAAAATCCATAATTGCTATAATTGCAAATAATTCTGGCGTAATCTAGGAGTAACAACACCGACCCTTGTAAAGACGTTAACAATGATCACGTTCCACGCATTGCGAGAAAGTAAACGTCAGTAATGAAAGTATTATATCTTCAACAACAACACAAAAATTAACGATAACAAGTACAAACCTTTTACACATACCGTGATGCGAGTTAATGTGGCGCCTGATTTGGGAGTAAAACTATCTAAGTGAAGCGTGCAAAGAACTAAGTAACATAAGTGCTGAAGAAAGTTTTGTCAAAATAAAAGGCAGTGGGTGTCTCAGCGACTTTTGATATTTCTGTTATCAATGACAACAGTAGCGATGTTAATAAGCCGCCTTCTCTTTACCTGTTTTTTCATTCTCATTTTGCGTGTGCGGGCAAATATCCTGTTAAGGGTTGCTTGTTAAGCCGTTGCACTGTGCCAAATACTCGCAAAGCAAGAGCACATCCATGTCTGCGTTTTTAGCTGCAGGTACATTCAAATGCATATGTGAGAGAAAAAAATTGAAGGCCAGTTTAAAAGACCAAACATCGAGTAGCAAACCAAACATGCATAGCAAATGCAATTTGTTTTCGGTTCACCGATTAAATTAACTTACTTTGATGATTTCTAAATTTTACACTCAGCAAATGTTTCAATAAATTTCACTGGAAATGTTCTGGAGGAATATTAAGAAATGTTTCGTAAATAAAAAAAATTTATTTTATAGTAATTTTTTAATTTTTTAATAAAGTTTCGCTGCATGCAGAGATTGAGAGTAAAAATTATATCAGTCCGTTTTCTAGGAGAGAGCATAAGTAGCAATAGAGCTGATTAGCTAGTGGCGATAAATGAAAAGCAACCCTGCGTAAGGAAGAAATAATCGAGCAAAGGAAAGGGAAGGAATCCGTCGATCTGTCTTTTTTTGCCATTGGCCTTGTGAAAATGTCAACGACCGATTCAATCATAGTAGCGGAGAGCTACGTATTTATTTCTTTTCGCACTTTTCTCTTTTAATCTCGTCAATTGAAAAGTAAACAACAATACCGTGAGAGCAAACGGAAAGGGAGGAGAGAGAAAGAGTCCGCACGTTCTGCCTAAGTAATAAAAGGATGGTTTGACAAGTAGATTGCATTTCAACAGGAGTCACTTCCGAATCGCACAGACGCCTGCGGTAGCATTCAAAGCATTTCGTTTTTTAATTTTGAGTTTATGTACAATATAAAGTTTCTTTTATTGCTGGAAACTAAAAATAGTTTCAAGGAAGTTGTTAATAAACAAAATTTTACACTAAATTCCAGACGAGAATTGAATTAAAAAGGAGCAGCCGTTACAGATTGCCTGTGAAATCTAACGAAGAATGCATAAAACCATTAGAGATTACCATTGCAAATCTGACAGTTAGGATAGTCGTTCTCGAAGAAAAAAAAAAAGAAAAAACAAAGTAAAAACTCTACACCAAGGCTATGCTACACAAATTGCCTTAGTAGTCATGCTAAACATGAACAGAAATGAAGAGAAAAGGAAAACTCGATGCGAGAGAGAGAGAGAGACAGAGAGAGAGAGCTGCCTTCTTTACCGTGGTAAAAAACTATTTCCCACCATAGCCCATCATAACTCACGTACCAAGGAGATTCATCAGATTCGAGAAATGTTAACCAAGAAATATATTACTTATATAAGTTAATAAGTAAATTATGTTCAAGAAAGAGTAATTTTTGTTTTTGTTTTCTCTAGGGTAGGGCAAGCTGAAATTAGGAAAACTAAACGTGGATACGCGGTGAAAAGAAGGAAGGTGGGATGATGGAGAAATATACGTAAGGGTGGACAGATATGGAACGGGGGCTAAAAAATGAACTGACATCAGGTTTGTAATGGACGAGTACCGGGCATTATTTTCCTAGTTCTGTTGCACTGTTGTTGGTTAGCATTTAGGTTAAGCTTTTGTCCACCTCAGCTGAGCTGGGCCGTGACAAAAACCAAATAACCCCTACCATTAAGACTTGCAACTGTACGAACAAATATAGGCATCGACATCACTAAAAGGTAAGAAAGTATTGCACCCCAGCTTGCCATGAACAATTTATTAAGAAATTTAAAAATCAATGCTAGGCGCACCTGCTTATAGGACAAAAGGAGTCCGCAGAATGTTAAGAGATTAGCATATGCAAGATGTAGTGCGCGGGTAAGAAACATCAAAAGAGAAATAAGATAAAAGTAGGCTATAATCAATACGGGTTGAGTAAAAGAGAAAGGAAAGAATGGAAGCATGGAATCCATGAAGTGCCAATTGGCAAAAGAAAAATGAAAGAAGGGGGGAATTCAAGTTGAAAATAAAATTTTTGCGGACGGAGAAAGAATTTCTCTTTCTGTCAAAAACAGGAATCGAAAATTTATTGTGGAAATTCAAGAGTGCGCTTTTTAAAATGGTCGATAACATTCCTGGCATACGGCATATGTGCGAGCTGGTCATATCTCCTCTGCAAGCCATCTGTTGTTGACTTGCTGACTCACAAAACAAGAAAATGTTTGTATCGTTCACATCCTAGCTTTGCCTGTTATTTTGTCGGATCTTTCGTAATATATTTTGGGCGATAAAAATCACATACAAATATCCTGAACCATGAAAAGCAAGACTAGATATTGCCGGTGAACGATTGCAAACTTTGGAAGAAGTAAGCTTTGAAAGGTGAAATTGAAAAATCAGTGAACAAGAAGTTACAAAACAAGTAGTTATTGCGTAACGTCACCAAGAAGAAAACTCGAAAGTAAAAAAATAAAAAACAATACCATTACTTTGTAGACATTATATAAAGTAGACCTACTATTCCCTTTTCTCCCTTTTTCCTCAATGACTAAAATAAATTGGCTTTAAGTAGCTTTAGCCTCCGTAGCTTGGATAACAGAAGTAATAAATTACATTTAAGCATTAATTAAAAGAAAGCTAATGGGCTTGTAAGTGATTAATGACATGGGGTGGAGTTGTGCAGGTCCCCGAGCTTAATTCCTCTAACGACTCGAATTTAAATGGGGTTGCAAATGCTGACGATGTAAGTTATTAATTTGTTATGTAAATTATTATTCCCTTAATTGTCACGAAAAGTAAAAAATGGACATGTGTTTCGTGTTGAGAATTCTCACTGGGTATTTATTTATAGAGCAAGTGATAGCACTATCTTTTTGAGAGGCCTCTACAAAATACGCAAATCTTTTTGATAATCAAAAAAACCCACGACCCAGCGCGTACAGTTGCTGTACTGGTGGACACCGTATTGAAGGCGATGCTTATGGGTCTAAGCACAGCGAAGCATAATGGTGTAAACACCAACCAGGTCGCGCTTATATTGCAATATTTCTGTGATAAATTCAATATACCCCCCATATGTATATATATATATGTTTATATATATATATATATATTACAGATATATTTGTATATATATATAATCATATGCATAAATACAGTCGTATGCTTACATATACATGTACATATTGTATATCTACAACTTGTAAATTTACAAGAGTGCACTTGAAGATGAAATGCGAATTTTAAGACTTTAAAGCTTCTTCTTCTTACGCAGTCATCGTTCATTTTTTAATACGTTAAACTGAATATAGTTATGAAGATTTTTAGACCTAAAAATGTGATATTTAATGTTCCCTATAAATCATATCCAGCTTGCTTCTCTTCCATTATGTTAGCGGATTCTCTTAGAGCTTATGTTCTTAGTTAACGATCACAAATCGATTGACAAATTAATTCATATTTCCCGACAAGCAACTAGAAAGCAAAAATTATTGCAGCCTCTGCAAAAAGTTACCCAGCAGTCGTCTGCGTAAAAAAAAATGCAAACCCAACTGCCTAAGAAAGTGGTAATAACTTTTTATGGAAGGCTTTAAAGCGGTCCTGCCGTTGTTTTGTTTTAAGCATTTTCATTATAATTTATGATGCGACATTTTCAACAGTAATTCATTAAATTTTCATTACCACACATAAAAGTTATGGGAAGCGGCCCATGCCGCATACAGGAACAATTATTATCAGAGAGGTGAGCAAAAGCAAGCAATTCTTTGCATGCGTAAATAAATAAAAATTTTATATTCGCTTCACCGCGAATCTGTGACACCCATCATCTCAAATCAATATATCAAAAGTGCAGTGTATAAAAATATCTCTTATCTCCTATTAACTGGGAATTGAAATTCTTTTGCTTACGGTAAAAGCTGTTACATGCTGATTACTCCCACTCCCACGCGAGTGCGCGAGCCTGTGGTCTTGAAAATATCTACATGAAGACATAGGGGGTCCAGGTGGGAGACAAGCGGACGTACCGATGAATAGAAGACCGGACATCTTATACAAATCAAAAACATGCGTACCCTCTTTGTGAGATCTTCAAAAATATTTATATAAAGACACAAAGAAAGTGAAAGAGACGGAGGGACAAGTGAAGAGATAAACAGACGTCCAGGGTTAAATTCATTCCGAATCTCATCGAAATCGAAAATCTGTGTCCTTGGCGAGGTCTCTGATGAATATTTTAGAATGTTGCCAAAGGAAAGCCAAATCTAGTACATTCGCTTTCGCCGTCGGTGATTACAAATATTATGGTCCAAGATCGTATTTTGAATTTATGACAAACGGAATGTGCTTGTGAGCTGTAAAGAGAGTAAACCATTAACAGAGATATCTGCCTATAAGTGTGTTGGCTAAACACGGTGTACGCAGTCACAACCGAAAGCCAAGATATAGGCACATAAGCAAACGGCTGGCCTGTTATCTTACAAACATTGCTACTTTTCTTGTTAATGTTGTTACCTTCGCTGTCATGTTGTTATGTTTGATGCCGATGCACCGACGATGTTATTATTATTATTATGACTGCGTGCTTTGTGATGCAACGTGTTAATAAATCATTTCATTTATTTTTTCATTTTATTTACCCCTTTTGTTTTCCTTCTTTCTCACTTTATGCCCCTTTGTTAACTTGTGTGCAAATTTAACAACATGCGATGCTATAGTTTTAGTGATAAAAGCTGGTTTTCAGGCATATTTTGTGGCATTTTAATTAGAGGCATCAATGGAAATTGATATAAAGAGCACCAGTTGTTAATGGAACCGTCGAATGGACTACTAACGTATATGTCGAAGTTATGCTAATGTAGGGCAAGTTAATAAATTATCTTTGTGTGTGTATTTGCACATGTAAAATTGAAGGAGAATATTGATCTATCGTAGTGAAGTACCGAAATTAAGACGGCTAAGATTCGGTTAAAGCATTCGATTCACCATCCTATATAGCTTGTTAAGAAGAAGCACTTGCACACAGAAATTGCTTAGGGTTCTGTAGGGAAATGCAAATCGGTAGTAATTTAATGAAAACGAGGCTAACATACGAAAGGAACCAAAAAATATATCACATTTGCGGGAAGAAACTACTGTCAACTTTTCAGAAAAAAAATTTTTCTTTTGCTTTCTTAGTCGACGCTCAACTTTTTCTTTGGAATTTATTGATGAAAACATTTTAAGGTTAAGTTTAATTTTAAAGCAAAGTGCCGAGCCTCTCACTACTTTCATA
The DNA here is from genome assembly GCA_000688715.1 of Glossina pallidipes. Lineage (NCBI taxonomy): Eukaryota > Metazoa > Arthropoda > Insecta > Diptera > Glossinidae > Glossina > Glossina pallidipes. The sequence goes on from KK499795.1 coordinate 1,846,060, forward strand.
TCAATGAGCTACAATTACTGTAAGTATATCTTTTGCGGTTTTTTTTCTTTTGTTCCCTTTTTTGGTTCACAAGGTTTTTCTCACATTTTCTCCTTAATTTTTTCTTAATCTTCGTTTATTAATTTTTAAGTTGTTAAGGAGAAACTTTACTCTTTAGTTTTTTATATCGTGTCGAGCACAGTTTCTGTTGGGTGCAAAAAAAACTCACTAGTGGACAATAATTATCTCTTCACATTAACGTTCTTTTCCCCTAGAGCTCCGAAAAGACTACCTACCTGTTAGAGAATTACTGGGTAATGTCTTACCTGTTGATTTCCAACTTCTGTAATATACTAAGAGATGTTTGGAAGGTGCTTGCTACTGTCATTTGAAAGCATCTCCAAACACAAATATCTTCTTCTTCTTCTTCAAAGATATTCAGCGAATCAAGAGAAGCTGATTTGTGCTTTGAAAGAAGTCGGTCTCTCAGTCAAGGAATTACTACCGTTGGATGACAATTTTGGTGTAATTCTGGCTGGTTCTGTCTTTAATTGACGTGAAACAAGCAGCATTTTTTAAAAAAAAACTTTGGATAGAGGGAATCTCAGCTTATTCGAATACGGGGGCAGCCCTATGGCCCTGAGATTGCAGAGTTTATTTATTGTAATAAAAAAAGATTCTTTAATGCACTAACTCCAGCACCTTTCATTCCTTTCATTTGAATTTTTTGCAATATTTTTTAAATATCTAAACAATTTGGTATAATAATGTATTAAATATTTTTAAAAAGAAGATCGCAGAATATTTTCCAAAAATTCATTTAAAGATTATTTATTGACACTAGGTTTTTTGGACTGAAATTTGAGGTTTTCTATGCTTATACTCGCCAATTTCTAGCTATAGACTCGTGTATTGAACGATTTGCTTGTTTCAAGAAGTGAAATTTGCCGCGGGTAACCTATAGGGACCCAGGATCCTTTCTACTAAGTCATTTTTCAGTATTTTCCCAAAAAAATTATTTTTTTTGTTGATCCCTAAATATATGCTTAGTAAATTCCTCGAATAGCATTTATCTTTCACCTTTTTTCATCCAAAAAAAGAAAGCTCAGCCAATTGTTCTTTTTAAAGAGCGTTACAATTAGTTGCCTTTTTGAGACATTTAGTTTATCGAACCCTAATTTCTTACTGGGAAATAGTACTCGCTGGCAGTCAACATCTTCCTAACTATTGTTTATATGAATTATTAGGTTTACAATTAAATTTCCTACCTTGAAATTTGTCCTTTTAGAAAATCCTTGAATGCTGCAATCAATCCAACTTAAAGTTTGTGTATAGGCAAATTGGAGGCTGCGTGGTATAAGTTTCAGATTGGACTTGTTTCCAAGCCGCCATACAGTGTATATCAACGTACAAGGAGATGGATATTACCGAGCAACATTCAAGCCACTCCTTCTCCTTTGTGTTTTTAACTGGATTCAGCTGAAAGAAAATTCAACTGAAGCTACGAAGATGATTATTTTGGCCTCGAATGAAAATGCAGTAAGCTACCAAACAGTTAGAAGATAGTTTGCGGGGCCTCACCTTCGAGTACGTTCATTCGTCTTCAGCAAAAGCTACTCAGAAAGTGATCTTCAAATTGCGCGGGGAACTTTTTCAGCGTATGGATTATTTTCTAAAGCTCTCTCTTTCTGATTACCAACGGTTCAGATCGATGCAGCCCTATGTAACAGAGCCGCGGCTCTGCAAAGTTGAAGATTTGCGAAAACCAGTCATTGTCTAGGTTACCTCGAAACCATGACATTTCTACCACGAGGGCTTCCTTAAGCTATTCGATAAACTGTAAAGGACCATAGATAATGATATTTCCTACTGCGATTATTAAGCTTCCACACAAGTACCTTTCGAATAAGTTGAAAGATTATCAAAAAAGGCCGGAAATTTATTTATAGACCTAATATTTGCCTGAAGATGGTGCTTATCTCTGATATTTTAAGCTGTAGCCGTCGACAATGAATACAAGACACTTAAGCAAAAAGGAATCACGCAGGGACGAGGTTTAAGTTCTCGTACGCAATTACTATTATAAACGGGCTGAGGAAAGTTTAATAAGACATGCAACTGTGATGATAGAAAGGAAAGAACTCAAGATTTCGTTTGCTAATTAAATATACACAGCAGTATATATGTACAACCTTTAAACTTTATTTTGCTTTCCCTATATGCTCTTTTTCCATCTTCCCTTGATATTTACTCCAGAAGACTTTTCGTTACAGTTAATACAGTTGTTTCCCATTTTTGTTTCGTTTCCTCCCTCTTTTTGTTTTCGTTTTCGTTTTCTGAGTTTTGACCCTCACTGTCCCAAAGTTTATGGACACAGGCTGTATGGACGCGCAACACCATCCACATATATAACATTAAAAAAAGAGAGAGAGAAAAAAAACAATGTTGTGAGCTTTCGGGCTTTTCTGCAGTTAATCAAAATATCAAATTAACTGTCGTGTCTGTTGCATATAAATCATAAAAAAACAGCCACAAATACATTTATATGCATGTGTTTACAAATACACATCCACGAAAAATATTAAAATGAAAATGAAAATAAAAAGAAATGAGAATAATATAAATGTGTTAGCATTACGCGAGTTGAATGAATTATTATGCAAAGTTATTGTTCAAATTTATGCACACGTCAGAAAAATTGAAGTCGTCTTTTGAAATGCACCTTTTTCTACCGTTACATACACATACATAAATGGCGAAGTTTAATTTCGTATTTATGTAAAAGTTTTGTAAAAATGTGCGCATGAAAATGACTTCATTTAAAATGGAGGAAACGAAAACACGAGACAAAGTGTATACGCGAGCGAATTGTCATAACTGAATGCGAATCATGTGAGATCATGCGAATAATTAAAAGATTTTCATTTAGTCTCTAAAGTGATTTAAGATTTATAGAATTAATCGTTTCCGGCCACGGATTTTATGATTCGAAAACAATAAACACATGGAGGGCATCGAAATGTATGTATCGGCCTGGGTATGCATTGTCGCTTGGCGAAGAGAGGCAATGTTTAATGTAAACATAAAGGCTTGTAAAGATGTAATATTTACAGTTTACTGATCTTAACCCAGATAAGCCTGAAACTAAAATTTTCTGAAAATTTTGAAAAAAGTTACATTCAATCATAAGACTAAATAATCTTAGATAAAGAGGGTATTCTGATATTTTTTTTTATTTCTACTGTCCTAAATATAGGACAGTAGGCTTATCTGGGTTAAATCATGTACAAGTGATTGTGTGCTTCCTAATAACGGAGAGACGCAATCTTTGGTCGCTATACCAGAAGTCCCCATTTTTTATGGAATGCTCACTACAGAGAGTTAGTTCTTCATCATAATTTCTTACTTAGGGAAAGGGGAAAGGGATTCGCTTACGATCCTTTTGAAGAAAGACGAAACACGGAAATCGTCTATTGGTCTATTCATAGACGGGGACTAAAGCGCTGAACATAGCGATTGCAAGTGCAGCATGCAACAAGCAACCATGCATCAAACAACGATCTGTTTATATAAAGTGAAGCACATAGCTTGCATTGTATTGCTGCACTACAACAATGACTGATCCCGGAAGACCAAAAGGAAGTCAGACAAAGTTTCGTCTTACCCTTAAATTGAAAGTACGGATTCGTCGAGTTTGCCCTCTGTGATAACCCATGCGTAAAGGGAGAACTACAACACCTTGGACCCGTTTAATAAGAAAACATCTATATCAGGACTGTTCACTCAGTCCAAGCCAAGGCAAAGTAAATCCATATTGTTTTTTATGCAATGTGTCAGCTTTAATACCTGATGATTATGATGTAGTTTTCTCTATGAATTTTTATTAATCCCATCACGTCAGCTGACAAGTATCTAACAATGGTAAATAAACAAATAAATAAAAAAGAATTTCCTGAAAGATGACCGTTTGAAATTCTTCTACTTAAGCTTTTATGAGGTAAGTCAGGAGTTTAAATGGTCATGGAAGTCACCTAGCGTTACGGTTGACTAGATTTGATGGTACGTATGATGCCTAAAAACACTGACGACCCACTGAAAAAGGACGTTTCGAAACCATTTGCTTGATCTCTCTAAGCGGCGGATTGGAAATCAAAGTTTGTTTTTATTTTGCATTTTTTGATGCTTTTAGGAGCTAAAAGGAGAATTCCTTTCTTTAATGCGATTCTTAAATAAAAAATGATTTTAATGCGCCGGAAACTACCATCAATGAAGCCAGCACGGCGGTGTGAATTGGAATCGTAACTATTAATATAATATTAATTAATTAAGTAAAAATATAATTATATTAAAAAAAATGCAGTAACATTAGTGCGAAAAATATGAACATGAGCAATAACAACAACAATTTATGCTTAATGGGATAAAACGCGAATGCGTTCAAAATGTATGAGAGAATGCAGCAGAAATATGTTATTAATTACCTTGTACCGCCAAAAAGTAATAATCATCGCATACGAACGAATAATAAAAGTGATGAAGATGAAGTGCATTTCAAATGGGGAACAACAACTGCGATTATTTTGCTTTTTGTTATGTCGATTGCATGTGTAATAACAAATAATAATAAATAATGTTTTTCTTTTCTCTTAACTGATTAATGAAGAGCCGTCATGTGCATGATGTATTGTATATAAACAAATGATGTTGTATTGAAGCCAACTCTAATGATATTGTAGCCATGCAGAGCCGCTTAAGTTAATGGATAAAGGAACGAACTTAAATTATATGATAAATCTGTAAAACAGTCAACACTGTGGCTAACAGCGAAGCTTAATTTTGTTGTTGTTGTTGTTGTTGTTTTTAAATATATTTATTTATATGTCTCTCGGGTATTCCAAGATGATATATGCGCTGTTGAAGCTTCGATGGCATCATAAGAAATGAATATAAATGATTTCTCGTATTTTGATTAATGGCGTTATTGTGTCGGTTTTTTTTTCTTTTTCTACCTTTTGGGTTTGTGTAGTTGTTGTGTTGTTTCATAATATAGTGGTGATATTATTGACACTATATTCTTTTTTCGTTTCCTAAATGAAAAAAAGCGTGATCGCTCGGAGATGTGTTCTGTTGTGTGGTTCTAATTTAAAGGACGATCTCGAGGATCCTCTGAAGTATAATTGTGCACAAAATTCGAGCGGACAATCTGCGACGTCTTATTGATACGTATTGATATATTGTAAATAATCGGTTAATTAAAACATTTACCCATAACCTCCTCAAAGGTTGGTATTTTAGAATAAATTCACTGCTGAAGGATGGGGGAGTATACTCATTTTGCTATAGTATTTGGAACACCTAATATCAAGTTCCAGCGACACTGTAAAGTATATTGGCCATCGTCAAATTCTGAATCCATCTAGCCTTTGTCTTTGTGTCCATATATCTGTGAAAATATGCGGCGTTCACACTCCCTTAGCCGCAAAAATGAAAATGTTGACTTCGAAATTGGGCGGAACCATTAGAAATTCTCACTTGCAAGTTATTTTGAAAATAGACCCAATCCGTCAAACGACTCGCCCTAGGTACTGCTATAGTGAAATGAATGGTGGTGGGTATACAAGGTTCGGACTGAGCCGAGTATAACTTTCTTACTTGTTTTTAAATGAGACAAATATTTTCAGCTGACCCTACAGCAAATATGCGAATCAATATTTTCAGTTGGCCTACACCTTACGTTAGCCGCGCTTGCTAAGGTGCTTTGAACGGCAAAAAGCAGAGCGCGTTAACATTTCCTTTCTTTATATTTCGAATTCAACTCAACAGATGCAGTTTAGCGTAAACATGAAACAAACGTCGTTTCTTGAATTGACAATTTGACCTATTTGTTGTGACATTACACCTTTTAATCAATTTTTTGTAGATAATTTGTTCACGTGTCATGCGACTTTGGAATTCTTTTCACGATTACGTTTCACAGGCTGGCATATTGACGTTGTAACTTCCGTTAACCCACTGATCTCTTCCTTATCTCCTTGTGCATAGCCGATTATGTATATTCTTGCAAATGGACTCTCGTATGTTCCCTTTCTAGATGCCTTCTTTTGCCTCTGGTGTCGGTCAAGCTTTAGCTGTAACATAAAAAGAAGCACACGAAGAGGATTAAATGAAAGGTTTTCCGCTAGCGTAACTATGTCCAGCATTGTCCGTACTCACATATGCAAACCAGAACGGCGTTAGCAAACAGGTAGACCTTTCTACAGACTTTGTGTTCATGGACATTACAGTTCTTTTATTAACTGAACAACTTGTGGTACAAGGGCGTATTAAGCTTGCGCAGATTTATGCGAAACGCAGAAAACTTGTAAACCCACCTTTGATTATATCAATTGATTCACAACAACATTTTCTAAGTCTGTCCGTCTTGTTTTCTAGTATTAAGCCTACATGCCGCAAATTTTGCAATATTTTGATAAAATTTGGTACACTCACCGCTTTTGGGCCAAGAAAGAACGCGATTAAAAATAGTTCGGATCCAACCACTTCTTCAAACATTTCCCATATAATGCCTTGTTTTGAAAAATCGTTACAAAAATACCTGTAGGATGGTGTAGGGTACTTAATGGTGGGCCGTGACCTACTACAGTGCTTGTACTTCCTTTGTTCCTCAAGAATAAGGATCGAATTAACTTCTTCCACATGTAATTAAGCGGCATTAAATCGTAGCTGTCAGTTGCGGCGGATTTCATAAAATATTACTTTAAACTCTTATAGAAAAATGTTTTGTATGTCGCAGAGATTATAATCTCTGTCACACAGTTTGGGGTCTTTGAGTAATGCAAGTAGCTCTGAACATCTTAAAAAACAAAAAACAAAAAAGGAATTAATTTTAACAAAGCGAACGGAAACAATTAAATATTTCAGTCCGTCAACGAAATGGTTACGTAATTGTATATCCTTCACACTTTTACCGCAGATCTAAATCAAAACGATGACTTGCCGTGACAGCTTGTCATGCGCTCGATTTGCGTTGAACGTGTGACCAATTCATTTGAAACGAACCTTCAATATAATAACAACAAAATAGATGTGAGTATTTTTACGGCTAAGTGAAGCAACGATAAATCAATTAAATATGTTATGCCTAAAACAAATGGTTTTTTACTATAATTGATGCAAACACACAATGATCGTATGAAGGAATTTTTAGTGCCGCATACAGGCTTGTGAATACCTTCCAACGTTAGCGGTTGAAAACATTAAGTAACTAATCCTAAACATTAACGTACCAGGGTATGTATTAGCCAAATGACGTAAATATATAAAAACTACATAAATGTATAAAAGTCGAACTACTGAATACTTACCATTTCGTAGAATATCTCTTTGACGATATATCACAATAGCGCTTTTCGTCACTCTTATTATTTGTCAGGAAAGACTTCCTGCATTTGCTTGCTCGTTAGCTGCGTCTACAAATTATTCGCTGTATCAGCATACCATTTCATTGCAGTTCTATTAGGCCTGTCTCTTATACACATCTAGATGTGTATAAGAGACAGGTCTACAAATTATTCGCTGTATCAGCATACCATTTCATTGCAGTTCTATTAGGCTTGTTACTAAGTCTCACGGAAGAGTCAGACATCCCCTCAAACTTTCTAAGCAGTTAAAAATTGGATCTTTTCAAACACAGCTTTAAGGTAGAGTTTAAACAGTCGCCAAATAGAACAGATGGAGTAAGAAAGAGATGCGGAAATATTTTATTGTTACATACTTTTGTTATCTGGAGAACTTAGATCAAATATTTTCACATCACTAAGAAAGAGCTGCCTACGTTCTGTAATTAGTGCCGATAATGAAAATCTAAAAGTACTATAAAATTCTACACCCTTTCGAAAGTTTTGCACAAGTAGTTCGCATGTAATTGAATCCTAAGGCGGTATATCTTCAAACACGACGTTCTTTTCGCTTATAATTATGTAAGCGTAGTTGTCAAAGCCCATTAATTATTTGAGTTCACTACACCGCTTTTCATTGATCATTTAATTCTATTGTTTAGTTATGATTATTGAGTGCCATAAGGATGTTAGATTATAAACGTCATTCAAATTTTTATATAGAAATGGGTTAAAAAACCCATAGTTAGATCGGCATCGACTAGGGTTTATAAAACGATAACTCCTTGATGGAAAGACAGGAAGAAAGGAATTGATTTCATTTAACAATGCTGGCGTATCAATAGCGCCATTTATTGACATTACTAAAAAGCTGCTACCTAAAATGAACGCACGTTTCTAAAGTGAAGCTATCAACAGTAACATACTTTCATACGGTGGTACTGGAACATGAAGATTCCTCCGGCATTCGGCATGAAACGGATGGGAACTCAAAGCCTTACTACGGAAAAGTATTCCAATGCTGGTCTAACCTGGTCTATTGGACTCTAAAAATAAACAAACTCGGCATGTATTTAATCCCATATGTGCTAATTTTCAATTACCTTTCGCCTCATTACTAAATTTGTTAGTTTCTTGCGACTATTTGGAAATTTAGGACATTCAGGTCTTCTGGGGAGATATAAGAGGCAATTCCTAACATAGTTATTAATAGAAATTAACATGCTTGCGAAATATTCGATTTAAACAGATAGACCATATGCGCGCACCCAACTCTTTTTTACACGGTAGATACGTTCCTTGGAAATCCGTGTAAAAAAACCTTTAAAAAAATACATGCGACATATGGTAAATTTGGTGGTACTCCAATTGGAAACTCCAATTATTTTCCCAGAAAACCGTGCAAAAAAAGTAATAATGAAATCCAAATTAAATATTTATAAAACAAAAACAATTCATTTTTATTACAAATAAAAAAAATTAAAATTAGTAAATGTACAGGGAAAATTCAATCCAATACGCAAAAATTTAAATAAAAGGTGGGGATAAAAACCAGTTTCCCAACTATTCATCAACCGTGCACGTTTATTACGAACTGGATCAAAAGTGCATCAGTAGATATGTCAAATGTGTGTGATTTTTGGCATAAATGTTGGGCTTGAGAAGAATTTCATTCCTTATTAAGGGCCTCTGTTGGTTCTTTTTTCTTATAAAGTCTGTTATGGGCAACTGCTTTTATGGTTTCTGAAGTTGTTAATATACGTAATTCTTAATATCCAGTTATACAAAATTTAAGAGTGCGTTGAAATTTTAGTGCACGCTTCATGGATCATGAGCAAAACGATGTTGTTCCACCTTTTTAGTGAATTTCAAGTCCTAGTTTATTAAATCAGCCGTTAATAGCTGAACTCCGACTTCGACCGTTGGTGTTTGCGTAGGTATTTGTGAAACACTGTCAAAAGTAGAATTTAAAAGAATATAATGCTTTTGAATTCGTGCTGGAGAAAAGAAAATTCGTGTAAAAAAAGTGTATTTTCTCTAATTGGTGAACCGTGGTATCTCAAAACCATGTAAAACAAGAGTTCGGTGTATTTCAAATAGCACATAACTCCTTATAGTTTCATGATACGCATCGGAATTTGCGTACAAACTCCATAGGTTTGTTTCAGAAATGCAGGTTTTTTCCCCAAGCATTTACCTTCAATCGGGCATGAAAATTGAAAAGAGATAAGCTAAACGATTAATCAAGTGATCTCTCGTCGTTGCCAAACAGTGGGTAGAATGGCTTAATGAAAAAGAAAAGTGTTAGAAAGCCTTGTTTCTACTGAATAGCTCTGCTGAAGCCAACGTTACATAACGAAAGTTTCAACTCATTTAGAATCTAAATTATATTTTCCCCACGTGTACATAGAGTTAATCGTTACCAAGTGTATGCGAAATTCCAAGCTTTAAAACTTATTTCATTCATACTTTCATTGTGCTTGGGAATGTCGAAGAACGGGATTTTGATTATGTTTTACGCATGAATTATGATTAGTGTGAAATTTTCTCCACCTTAATAAAATATTTATTAACAACAAAAACAGTGACAACACGTATTCGCACATCTAATAAATGCAGCAGGAGGCTTCTGGGCTTTTAGAAGAGAGTGCAAAGTACACTTGTATGTTTGCATGCTTTCTTATATCCAAAGTACAAAGTGCAGTCGCAATCAATCAAATATAATGTAATAAGTGTATGAATGATTGCATGAATGTACAAGAAACACCGACCTAAAGCCAAAACATAAAGTCATGGCGTTGCTCTATTAAAATACCTCACATTTTAGCTATGACAACTGACTATTGTCGCTATGCACGCATGCATTTATTCTACGTTGTTGACAGTGGCAAATAACTGTTGGTAGTGTACAATGTTGCTGGGATGGGCTGGCTGCAGTATAAATTGTGAATAAATGCTCAGTTCATTGGAATGGATAGGTGGATATATGGGTATGATTAGTTACCCGCTTTGCTTGGTAGGTGGTTGGTCTGTTGGTTGGTTGCTTGGCTGTTTGGTTAGGCAGTTGATTGTAAAATTTATGCACATACAGACTTTCTGCGTTTTGTTTGTCAAAGCTTATGTGCATGCATGCATGTATATGCGGTGTACGTTTAATGCATCAAAAGTTGTAATTTGATTGCGCCACACTCGTGTACTTCTTGCAATCGCCCAAACAAGCAAGCACCCAGACAGACCATCATACAGTTAGTAAACCATTGATACGTACACTTGCTTACGCCGTTACTCAACGCGCCCCGTACCCCACATGTTGCCCTTAGCAAGGCATCAGTTCACATATATCCAAAAATTATGGCGGAAATTTCATACAATGCGTTGACAAGCCACATCATGTGCGTTTCAATTTTACTTTTGCTTCTCTCGTCTTCGTTCAACTTTTAAATGATGTATCCAAACCAACCGAAAAACAGTGCAGATGGGAGTAGTGTAAGCTCAGGCTTGAGTACGCGACTGTCTGTGCACATGCACTTAACGTGCCACTCAACACAAGTTTTGCCTTTTATATGCTTTAACTGCATTGAAGTAACCGAGAGTGTAAGGGGCGATGATATTTCAATAGAAATGCATCATTGTCTCTTTCACTTATGCATATTCCATATTCCACTTCACTCGTTAACCGATGCACATTTGCTTGTGCATCATCATACATTTCTAAGTCGAAATCTCCCGGCCTTTCATTGTCCCCACTCAGTTGTTGATTTTGTTATGAGTCCCTTTGTCGCTGTTTATAACTTATGCATGTGCATACATGTTCTGTTTTGCATATTAATTATAACATTTCTGAACCTAATTGCAGTTAATCACATTTTCATTTCCTTCTTGATGTGCTGCATCACAAAAAACTCCATTACGTTTATAAAATATTCAATTATGTGCATCTTCTGATATTTTACTTTTATGTTTCGCACGCACACACACTTGCATTAGTTTTAAATTGCCTGAGTTGATTTACAAGCAAAAGGCTTGAGAGAGAATTCAATTTATAATTTATTGGCTACACGAATGCATTAAAATAAATTCATCAATTTTCCAAAAATTCCCTTTAGGTACATGAATCATGAAATTGCGGCTAATTGGCTTATGGCAAGCATTTATCAAGGGAGGAAGTATTACGTAAATGCTAATAAAAATTCACGACATTGTAACGAGGTACAGGGAAGCACATAATAAAAGGCCAGGGGAAAGCGAGAAAGGAGTGAGTTAGAACGAATCATTTTACATTATGTGGTTTGTAAAGGAGACGGAGAATATTTATTCTCATGCTGCTGATCTTACCATCAGTCCCTTCTTAATATCAGCCCTTTTCCCCGAATAGTTGCCTTATCGTCTGTTAATACGTTGATCAATAATTGGCCGGACTAACTGAAGATAGAACGTCATTTTCTGCATAAATCCAGCTTATTGATCAAGATAGTTTTGATCTTGAAACATTTTCGGAAGTCAGTATGATATACAGCTAAGCGAAACAATTTTGAATTTCCATGGGGAAACACGGCATATGCTACATTGCTTCGAAAAATTGCAAACGCTCCTCGGTGGCATGCACAGGGCAGCGCTCAGTTGCAGTTCTACATCAAAGACGGAATCAAATCACTGATCCCCATCTGATGTTTTGCAAAATTTGCACACTTTAAACTTTGGTAGAAATGGTTACATACAAAAAATACACAGATCGACTGAGCAATGTGGTTCGAAAACAAGCAAGTAACGCTGGCAAGTGACTCAGCGTAGTTTCTTTTGCAGTTCAAACTTTGGTGAAAACCCGATTGGATATCTGGCAAAAGGTTATATAAATTTTTTACATTTACATTATGGACAATTTTTTACTCAATAACGGATGTGATGGGCCAAAAGACACGTAGACAATAGACAAAATATACATTGCAAGTCGTATAAAATTTTGATTTAGAACCACCCAAGTTGTCACAGTAAATATTCTTCGATCCATCAAGAGAGGTGACCACATTTCACAAAAGCGAGTTGAGTTGATGGGCGTTAAGAATTCGCCCTAATATAGATACGATTTTTCACTTATGTTTCTTTTCCTTCTTTCCTCCGGCCGGTTTTGCGGACGCTTATAATATGAAACTTATATCTGAGATGAACAATACGTGCTCGTAATAATGTTATAAGAGCGTCATTAAGAGTAGTATACTACTTAAGGATAACAGTTGACGCGCCTGTTTTAGTTTAGTTTGGCCTGGTTGCAGTGACGTATTTCATGGCGGGCAGATTGCTCCACGGTGTTTCTAATAATGGATTGCTTCTTTTTTAAAATGGTTATTAATAACAAATCAAGTAAATGGGAAAATAAGTCGACTCATATTATTAGTATATCGTTGCCTGTAAGCGTTACATTTTAGATTATCTGTGTTGATAAAAATGGACTTTAACCGCTATTATTATAGTAGTTTCACATTTTTCAACGTAGTGGCGATAAAGCTATATTTCGTCAAAGTGAAGCGATCACTAACGTTTTCTTGTGCTTACATGAAAGATTCATTATAAATTTCAAAGCGTAGTTTTGCGTTATTCGTACACTAGTCGTTCGTGCATTTGTTTGCAGGTCTCGGAGTTACAAGTCGTTAATCACTACATTGGATGATGGGTTCGACAACAGTTGACGGCTGTACAACAACAAAAATTATCGCGCTAATCACATATACACATGCATAAATGTCTCTGTGCAGGCGTAGTTTGAGGTGCAGCTAAAAAAAAGAAGAAAAAAAAAGCCAAACATTTACAGTCTTAAACTGCCTCTAAAGTCCATTACGCAAGTACATGGTTGTTGCTATTAACTTTCTTAAGAAATTATAAAGTCTACACAGCTACACGCACCCAGGCGGACACTGTTCACAAGTCCATGTCTAAGTTGATGTTACTTCCACTTACCACTGACCATTTTCACAACTTGTAGTTATGTTGATTTCATACTCGAACGCCTTTAATGAGCAGACGTGAGTTTCTTGTTATAGCAAACCTGGTCTTTAAAAAAAAAAGTGTATAAATGCGTGCATATATGCTTAACATGCTATAATTACACAATAGTGATTTTAATAATTAAGAATATACACATAGCTTAAGCTCTGCCTCTATCGCTGTTATAGCTTCTTCGTGCTCTTTATATTCATAATGATTATAATGATAGTGATTGTGAATGGAAAATTGTTGTAAGGTATTCCTGTAGTTTTAATTGTTTAGAAAAAAACATTTTACGTTATCAGGGCAAAGTATACGCTCATAAACGTGCACGCGTACTTTCGCGAATACTTGAAAAATTTCTCAAATATTTTTTCATTTTCAAATCATTTTGTGCACATCGTCTTTGGTAACGCTTCCGCGTGCGATTTTAAAATGATTAAACGTAAATAGTATTTGCTGCAAATCAAGGTTTTAGGGCTAATTCGTGGTAAGCAGTAAAGTCATGGAAATTTGGCCAAGTATTTATCAATTAAGATCATAAGATTAAGGAGAAACATAGAGAAGAGAAGAGAAGAGAAGACAAGAGAAGACAAGACAAGACAAGACAAGACAAGAGAAGAG
>KK499795.1:1860509-1919080 GCA_000688715.1 Glossina pallidipes
AGAAGAGAAGAGAAGAGAAGAGAAGAGAAGAGAAGAGAAGAGAAGAGAAGAGAAGAGAAGAGAAGAGAAGAGAAGAGAAGAAAAAATGAAGCATTTAAAAGAGAAATTCTGGAGAATAAAAGCAGACTCTCGTATATCTAGCCGCCATAAGTATATAAAAATGAAAAATATTATATTCATTATGGTCGATCACCATATTTATTGCTCTAGCAAATATTTCTAGCAAATTTTAGAGGAGTATCTCCTACATGTTTCAAGTTATTTACAAAACATTTTTGACGTTTTTTGTGTTTACGGTGCTTTCAAGTTTTCCTTTAACAAAATGCGAGGACATTTCTCTGCAAACAACATCTATATCCAAATTATGTGCGCATGACGTCGGGCTTTTGCGACTTTGAGAGTTCTTGCATCAAGTAAGAATACAATACGACACAACTTAGGTGCGTAAGTATGAAACCGAAATTTTTAATAGAAAAACACGTTTATTGTATGTAAATATAAAACATATTTTATTTGAATTATCCACCATCACCAACTATACATTCTTCCTATCTGTTGATTTGTGGATGCTAAGTCTTCTAAAAACGCTCGCCTTTGGCCGCGAACCATTCATCGATTTTTTTCTTTCATGTATTTCTAAGAACCAAAGCGTTCCTTAACAAGGTTGTGACTCATCGATGCAAACAAGGGGTAATTGGAAGGAGTTGACCCTCGCCAGTAAGCCCCATGAACAACCACGTTTCAGCTGTGAATTGGGGTGATTGCTACGTGTTGCGAACCGGTATTGTAATGTGAATAAAAAGGCGGAGGACATGTGTTGCGTTTTTAATATTGTGGCTGCTTTTTGAGCGAACCATTAAAATAATTTACTTGATATAAGCAGTAAGTCTTCTTGTCAAAGCGACTGGGTCTTACGACAGAGGCTAATAGTACAACTGGATCTACCCATGATTTTTGTTGTGGGATTTTTGAACCACAACGCACTTTTCATCCCGAGGGGCAATACGATGCAAAACGACTTCTCTTTGCATCTTTTGAAGAAAATGCAATGCTTTCACCAAATACTCTTTTTTTGGCACAAGACTTGACATATTCGACGCTATTGCAGACAATTGTGTTGAATGAAAGTTGTGTTGTTGGGAGTTGCAAACCTTTGCTAGATGTCAACAAGAAAGTGGCGCCAATGACGCGGTTTGACAGTGACTGCATTGACAGCGTGGGTGATCTATGGGCGTGTTCCGGTTTCATATTTACATACCTGTCAGTTAATACATTTCCTGGTGTTGTACTTTTGAATTTCACGAACGGAATCTTAAGCAGCCTTACTTCATCCACCGATAGCGGATATAATGGAGACTTAAACGCGTTGGCTGCATGAATGAATGTTACTTGTTGGTTTTATTTCTTCAGTAAAATCTGTCAGTCACTAAGTTAGTCAGTCGTTCGCTATGGCTTGTGTGTGATATCAAGCAAAAAATTTAAAAGAAAAAAGCAAAACGCAATCTTATAATGACTGAATGACTAGCTGACGGGCTGACATCAATCAAAAGATATATTTTCGCTAAAGATCTTGCTAGAAAACGCTCTCTACTATTCATCTTATATATATGTTTGACAAAGCGAGTGTGCTGCGTTTGTACGAAGTGATTTGTAAATGTCTTACACACACACACACACACTTTACACGTATGAAAAATTATCAAAAATTTTTCATTTTTCTTTAACATGATTTATAAAAGCATTCATCTCCTATATGTTTTCTCTTTTTTGCTATATATTTGTGAGAGATACGCTATAAAAAAAATAGAACTTTGTTAAGTGAGTGTATGATAATAAATCTGTTTTTCAACTTTTAGTAGTGGTTTAATGGCAGTAAGTCTTTCATAATTACCTCATCCTGGCATATTAACAAGGATGCATTTGAAAAGGTGTAAATTGTGGATATCATTAATAATTAGATCACGTCTTGTTTGTTACACATTTTTTTTATTCATTTCATTGAAGCACGCGGAGAAGTTAAGTAGAGAAGTTAGTAACTTCAGTGACTTTATTATATAAAAGGAAAAATGTGTGTAACGCTAAGGAGAGCATATAAAATATTTGAATGGCAGGATGGATTTATTCCTGTGTCCATCTACTCCCTTCCACAGAATTTCTCACTGTTTTCTCCTTTCTCATGTTGAATGGAAAAATGTGGAATAAGGAAAAATTCAAACAAAAATAGATTCGAATTTATGTGGATGCTTGCCTAAGATATGTGTTGGAGCTTTAACGTTGCAGTTTGCTCGCAAAAAAACCGCCCATATACCCCCTTTTTTCGGTGGTGAGTAGAGCAATGTTGGAAAATATAAAAACACGAAATATCCTTAAGATTAAGGAGGTCTTTGAAGACAGAAACTAGATGTGTCGGACGACATTTCTCTTATTGTTCTACATAATAAAAATGAGTGCGAGCTCTTCGAAAATCATTTAAGAAACTCTTTATCGTTATTAACATGAACATTTGCAGGAAGGAAGACGCTATTGATACGACAACGAACCGCGGATTATCTTCACATCATTCTAATCTTCTTCACATATATGTACCCAACGGTAACATGGGCTTCTCTTCACTTCATTTACCCGTTTAGGGTTTTTAAAGCATGACTAGACCTCGACCTATTCCTCTTTTAAAATTTTGTATTCAAATTTTGTCGTCAATATTTCTAAGCTGCTAAGCTTAGTGTACTCGAATAATTTCTCCTAATTCCTGACACCGACGACAAAAGGAATTCCGGTCGTCTTGTTTATATAGTTATGTATATGTAAATTAATAGATGAGGAAGAAGTTAGAGAAATAATAAAGCATATGTGAAAACGTGTGCATTGGGTTTGCCCATATTGACATTGGGCAAGTGAGTTTCAGTTTTTTAGTTAATTAGAGAGCATATTTTTATATAATAAATGCGCATAAATATGCTTTTCGACACCTTAGAGTAATTTCGTCGGTCAGTTGGAAATTTCAATTGTATTATTTAAATTTACACTATTGTTGCCTACCATTATCCATATGTTTAAGCAAATGATGAAACTTGTCACGTTCAGAAAGTCTTGTTGTAAAATGATTTGCATCGAGAATCCTTTCTCGCCCGACAGAGGAAGATATTGTATAGAAAAAGTAAAAGAAACCAAAGTAACCGAAATTCCTTGTAATTTAAACACATTCACAAAGAACATTTTCGAAAACACACATCCACACTTTTCTGCAGATTTCATTCAAAGCAGTGTAATATATCCCTACACTGGTTTTGTGCTCATCTGCGAATACGTGCACAAAGCGTGCGGTGTGGACACCAAAGTGGACCAACGCAATAAACCGCCATGCACGTTTGGCAGAAGGTACAAGGTGCTAATCTTAGTTTTCCTGCTTCTAAACCTGAGATCCGTCTATGGATCCCCTTATCGACGTAATCAGCTTTGGGTTGATGATTCTTGTTATCGAGCAACTTTTCTCGGGTGGTGAGCTGATGCCAATGCCTTGCAAATCAATTTGGCTCCATATCCAATGTAAAATTTCATATCGGCATCATTTGTGTTTCGTCATGTGAGCTAGAACGAGAACCGTAAACCTATCCTTGGCTTATGTGGCTTATCACAAGTATTGATTTCCGTGTAACAGTAATGAAAATATATGTCCGTCCATGTAATTACTTTTGCACCTTAGGTTTTGCACTTAAGGTTAAATTGTTCGTTGAATCAGCAAAACCTTGCGACACTTTTTAAGTGCAGAATAATTATTGCTGGTTGCAATGGCCTTAGTCACGGCAAGTTACTTAAGGGTGGTAATAATATAATTACATGTTATTATACCGATTTATTATTTAGTCGCTTGTCTGATAACTTTGTTGAGAATGTGTTAGGAAACTTTAAGTAGCATCAAGAGAACTTACAATTTATTAGGGGAAAAATCCGTTCATAAATCCAAACTTAATTTCCGTTATTTCTCCAAATGTGTTCCTTGAGCACGCGCGGAATAGTGGAAAAGCTTTCAAGCTACAATTGTTTCTTTTACTTTTTTTAATTCTTTTTTTTTTTCTATTTCAAGCACGCAACCCTCAGATTTGTATTTAAACAACTCAATAACAACATTTGCAATTATTTTTGTATTTCATTCAGTAGATATTGTATTGCATTGCATTGTGTTATAGTCTTCACGGTATGAATATGTCAAAAATGTTGACATTAATCTATATTAAATATGAATAATAAACTTAAATAGTCTGACATAAGCTGACAACTGTGCGTGACGAAAATAAAACTTGACACATTGTTAAATCTACCGTAGAAAAAAACAAGTAAGAAATTAATATTCAGCTGTAGCCGAATCTTTTATACCCGCCATATAACTAAAAGGAAGAAACAAGTCAGCAAAGAACCTTCGACGTTGCAGTTATGTTCGGAACATAATGTCGTTCAAATATTGACCACGGTGTTGAAAGCACTGACGCACACGATGGCTCCAATTGTTAATTACTCTGTCCAACATTGGTTGCGTGATGTCTGCGATAACTCGATGAATGTTGGCCCTTTTATGTTCCACAGTTTAAAGCTTCTTGACATTGATTCGGCTCTTGATGTAGAGGAAAAAAATCGATGGGCGCCTTGAATAGGCAAACGATGACGGCGGCGCTCTGGTGAACAAACGAGCAGCCATAACTGAGCTGTCACTTTCGTAAACCTTTCTAATGATTTGTAAACGTTTACGAATCGTGATTCGTGGATCGCTGCATAATGAAACTGCAAGCTATATATGTATATTTTCACAGCTGAAAGCACAAAAAAAATGTTTGAAGCCATAAATTACAATTTTAAAAAGTATCGTTTTTTTCGTCCGTTCGCTTGAAAATCTATACGAAAGTGTAGGCGTGATATTTGGTTGATTGGGTCCGCGTGGAAGAACTTCCACACTTTTTAGCAACTTAAAGCCAGCACATTAATTTTTGCGATATCGAGGATATTTTGCGTAAACCGGCTCAAAGGTCGACGGAAATTCACACACAAGTGCAGAAATCTATACTGATCAGGATTATATCCTATTTATATATAGAAGGTCTGTTTTGGCAAACGCTTTGTCGAAATGAACATATCGTGAAACTCTCGATTGTGGGTATAAAGAATAGAAGGCCATAAGAAAGACGGCAAATAAAGATTTCTTTCCCAATTAAGCACACATACAAAGAAACACTAAATAGTGAAAAAAAAACTTGAAAAAAATACACCCCGTAGGTAACACAATGGTCAGTGCAAACAATAAATCATTTGACCAAATGACAAAATATTTTACAGCATTTATGTGTTGTTTTAAGGTGGTGGGTATTAAAGGTTTGTCGTAATGTCAACTTAATTTTTTTCTATGAAGTAGTAAGTGGTGACGAGGCCGTAGTCTGGTGAAACGATACTTATCTTAGGAATACGAGGACTTTGGCAAGTCAATGTTTCTTTTTGTTATGTCAAAAGATGGTGACTAAGAATCATTACACAATTAACGCTGCACAAAGCGACCAAAAGAACACAACTGCACCCTGTAAACTAATCTTCAGAATGTCATGTATCGTTTGAAGGTTGACACTGTCCAGAAATCGCGTGGATCTGCCAACAATGATTCCATGATCCCATATATGTGTCAGACTCCAGGCTTACGGCGTTATATGATGTATAAAAAGCAATATTTCACTGCATAAATATTGCAAACGGGACAACAATTGGTACCTCTGGTTCAGGCCATTGAAGTCCAACATTAAAAATTTTAGAAAAGTCTAGCTGAAAATTTGCTCACTATCTGCAAGTCATTTTTCAATTGCCGTACTTTCGAGATAAATGGTACCTGGAAGGTAGGTATAAGGAATAAGATACGACAATTGTTTTTCAAGATTTCAAAATCACATGAAGTCGTTGGAATGCAAAACAGCCGCATCTCATATCCGCAATCCTGCAGATATCATATCAGCTGTTCTTAAGTCCATCTCCAATTTAGACAATGAAAAAGATTTTATGCATTCATTAACTGTGCACTTAGTAATGACAAAGCTTGAGGACAAAAAATTGTTAAACAAAAAGAAGCATAAGCGTCAGTATTAAGACTCTAACGTCAATTGCTAGGACCGCGTCAACTCTCCATAGGTACACAAAGCTCGCCGATAGTAAAATAAGAAAAAACGAAGAAGATCGTAGTCTTTGGCATGCCTACTGGATTAACTTACACAATACTATAGCTTTTATTTAAGTTTTCTTCGTTACTTTATTCCTTCGGAGCACCAACAAAAGGACTATAACCGTGTAATGCCTTTAAATTTAATAATACGACGTGTTTTTATAACGGACCATTTAACTCTCAGTCACTTGTAAGAACCCTGGGGCTAATTAAAATATTGTTCTGTTTGTTTATAGAACAACAGTTATGTGTAAACGTAAAATATTATCCACAGGGCATACATAAAAGAAAAAAATCAAAAGATAAGAAAAGGTTTATGCAAGTAAACTTTGGTGCTGTGCCTTCCTCCTAAAGAAAGATTGCTCTGAAGTGATGTGCGTAGATCCTCAACGTACCTCTCTTCCAAATTTTGTTTTCGTTTCAGTCCTTCCTGTTCAGAACACATGATTCTGCTCTAACTATGTGCCTGTGAATCACTCACATTTTTTGGAAACTCACATAAGGAAAATTGAAGTTCAAAGTTCAAATGTGACTCAAACTCACATCGCGGTCCGATGAGGTTAAATTTTCCTTGCTTGGTTCTTGGTAATGTCGTAGGAAACGCATTAGAAATATCGGTTCAATCTTAAGAAGTTCAACAACATAACTTGTTACTTATTGTAACAAATTATTATAACAAATTATTAGTGCATTTCACATAGTGTGCTCTTGCATTGATTACATTCTTCAACAGAATTTGTGTTAGATCTGCATTATGTTTGCACCTTTAAAAGCCGAATCGCTCCCTTCTTCAAGTGTCTATAAAACTCATCAGAACTCAGAAATCAATTTAGCTTTGTGAGCCTTGCCTATCTGTTGAAATCAAGAAGGATACAAACTTCAACGATTTCTTCAAAATCATACATCGCGCTATTTGAGATTAACAATTTATGACATATATAACAACTTTCAAAAGAGTCGTCGAAACTTTTGAAATGAAAATGGCTACGCCGTCTGCTTACAATTAAAGAGACTTCCGTTTCGCTGTGAGAAACATGTTCATTGTTATTTTTACATTGTGCTCTTGTTCTCTGTTCGTTCGGTGTTCTTTTTAAATTTGCTTTAAAATTTTCCTTTGCATTTATTTTCGTTTCTTACCACATTTCATTTAATTCATTTCATATGCACACGAACTTATTTATTTTTCTTCTTATTTTTGTTATTTTTTTATTTTTTGTTTAGTTTACGAAATCTCCGTTTACATGCACTTTATAAGACATACATCTTGTTGCTTACATTGAGTGCGCATTTTTCATGACAAGCTACGTGTTGACAGCTGTCATTGTGTCGCATGATTAATGTTTATCAAAAAATAAAAAAAAGATTGCGAATGCTATATTTCCTTGACTGTCTGTGAGACCACAAGAGAAAAGAACCAAAGAACCGAAGACTGTAAAGGTGACTAATAACTTCAGTAATGCCAGACAAATTATGAATATGAAAAATCTAACATGCTTGTAATGCACTTTTTGTACTATGGCGTAATTACTTGTTTGAGTTAATTACTTTTTGGCATTTGCAGAAGTAAATGACATGACATATTGGGTTACATATGCATAAATACATATTGCACATTACTTACACATTACATACATGCATTATAATATTAAGTTGGTTCAGTTGGTTAAGAAAAAAGTTTATGGCTCCCGAAATCAAATAAACTTGATAGCTGTCGATCATGGCCTCGCTGTGCAAGACTTAACAGCTGCCAGTAAAGTACACGTCTTTCTTACTATCGAATGGTAAATCTCTCGATCATAAAACAGCGATCAAATTTACGGGCAGTGCCTGAAATTTACCTTTGTCCTGTGATTGTGAATTGATCGATGTAACAAAAAGCGAGTCTGTCCCAAGTCTTTCGATGTGTTCCAAACAAACTTACTTCCAAGTCTGGAATAGGTTTAAGTTTCTTCAAATATAGACGTACAATATTTCAAGAGTCAACCTAAGTCACGAACTCAATTTAATATATGTGAGTTTGCTGGCTTTCAACAGAAAGCTGGGGCTTTCAACAGCTGCGAGGCTGGTTCTAAATGCCTCAATAAGAGCCTGCCCACAAATAAGTTCATTAACTTTCATTTGGCTTTCCTTTGGACTCATTACTTCAAATTTGATGACTTTGAGGTTATTTCAGCACAGGGACGGAAATATGATTTAGTTAGAAACAACGTGTGTTATAGAAACTTATTATTA
Organism: Glossina pallidipes; assembly: GCA_000688715.1. Taxonomy (NCBI): domain Eukaryota; kingdom Metazoa; phylum Arthropoda; class Insecta; order Diptera; family Glossinidae; genus Glossina; species Glossina pallidipes. Next base: position 1,868,932 of record KK499795.1, read on the forward strand.
ATGTTGCTGTTTTTATTATTGTAGTTAATTTAGCCATAGAAAAACATTCAAAGACCAAAACATTAAAGCACTAGCATGAGGCTATCGGCTTCATTAAGAACTCTATCGCACCTGAAACTTGAGCCCACGACTATTATGCTGTTAGCCGAGATCCTTGGCGTAGACGACCAGTCAGACGGGTTCGCAAAACTTAAAAGAATAACTAATATGTGAAGCTTTTACTTCTTAACGAACCTTGGGGGCTGGAACAATTTTGTATTAAACATGAAAAGGTGAGTACAACCTCTTCGCGTTAAATACTCGATGTGACTAAATGTCGCTTGTAGTTGAAAATGTTAATATTTGTCTTCAGAGAAATTAGCTCGACTTGAACTTAGGAAATGAGTTTGTTACGATTGCAATCAGAGAAGTGTAGGTTTCATGCTTAACTCCTTTTTGACGGTTGTAAACATTCACGCACAAAGTTATTATATTCTGTATTATCGTTAATGGTGTAGAGAATAAAATCATATTTATTAGTATTTCTATAACGATAATCATCACATATTTACCACTAAACGGAAATACGGTCATAACATTGTCTAAATGTCAACTTATGAAAAGGAAGTCGACAAGCGTTGCGACCACAAAACAAAATCACAAGCTTGGCGTTATCATAACCGGTGCTGCGCACTTAACACACTTATACATACGTGCGCATATATGTAGAAATAATCATAATAGACTTGTAAAACTACAAACGTTTATTAAGTCGTCCATTGAATGTTTTGTCTGTCTGTCTGTCCGTCCGTTCGTTCGTTACTCGTCTGACGGTCTATTTGCTATACGACATACATAGCAAATAGCATGGTATGCAAATTGCTCTGTACAGATTTCTTTCCTTTGGCATGTAAACAGAAAATTTTTATACATATAGACAACAAGAGCATATGAACGCAAAGCATGTACAATAACATTGTGCAGTTAATGTAGATATTCAAACAATCATGTGCGAGGACAAACGTTTTTATTGGTTCATTGAGTATAACAATACTATTTAAACTTTGATTTCTTTCGTATATATATTAACAAATATGTATATATATGTTTATGTGTGCCTCCGATTTGTGCTGTAATAGCATTTCAGCACATTCCTCGGGCCAACACAAAGATAAAAACAATATGATTACACACACATATTTTGCTATCATTTGTACATATATCGTACATATGTTAGCCAAGTTTTTGTCTTTAGCTAAAAGCAGTTTTTATTTTTTGCATATTTTGTCGTTTGTGGCTTCCTAAACTATGTTCACTTGCTTGTGGTGCGTATCCGTAGCATACCGCATATGAAACTGTTTTTATTGAACTGTATTTTCTACCGGAAGAACTAATGTCACACAAATTCACATACGCTATAACAAATTATTATCATAGGTTAACGCAGATGTAATGTCCTTTTTGCTCTATGCAAATTCATTTATGTATGCATGCGTTTGTGTGCCCGTTTTATTAGAAATTACAACGTGTGCTGCTGCTCCTTATTGAAGTTTTGTTAAAATGTAGAAAATGTGCACTCGTCTGGAATGTGAGCAAATTGAGATTGTAATCATTGTTCGAATATTTTCAGTTTTTTTTTCTTTTTTTTTTTGTTCATACAGAGCAAGAGAAACTTACAAGAGACTTTATGAATATGTTTAATGTCATCGCTTGCCTAAACGCTTAGCAAACATAAGGGTAACAAGGTGGAAAGAAAAAAATTCCAATATCAGAAGATTGAGTATCGGTGTTTTACAAGAGCAGTGATTACCTTTAATTGCAATTTTAAAGCACTATCTGGAATGTCAACAGAGATTGAGAAAAATAAAATCTAAAGATTCTCAAAGCAACTTAGTTAAGTTAAACGAATGGTTTAACTGATCGAAAAGAAGTCTTGTTATTTGGAAAATTCGAAGTTTTTGTCATCGAGTTGTGTGAGCAATCGAAAAAGCTCTCTACCTAAACTTTCGGGTCGTCAGTTTTATCTGTTTACCGGCCGCTTTCTCTTTCGCGAATAGAAGAAACATAAAGAGCCTATAAAAGTTGGCATTGGCATTGGCACTGATGGCATTTGTGGACTAGTTACGACTTGTTCATTATATGAAGCAGATTGCAATTTCAATCAAATTTTGATCTGCGATCATTACAAAAACACGCCAGCAATCTTTGTACAACAAAACCTGTCTCTTATACACATCTCAAATTTTGATCTGCGTTTTGTAATCAGAGAGGACATCAATGAGTCAAGTCTAATATCATTACAAAACACGCCAACAATCTCTGTACAACAAAACTGAATTCATGATGTATGACTATAGGCTAACTAGTTGTACTATTTCAACATCAGACATATGTACACGGCCCAACTCTGATGGTTTCCGTTTACAAATACATATACCCGTCAGTCTTTGATGACTGATATAAGAAGATTAGTTGTCAGTAATTCATAGCATACTAAATGTTTCCGATTTGCAACTCAACTTCCATATCTTATCTTTTTCTTTTTGTCACCTTAATATTGACATGCAAGTGGAATTCTTGCAATGATAGCTTCGCTAGTGATTACTTCACAGTACTTGGTTTGGCTAGAGTGAGCGTGCAAATGTTTTCCCTTTTATTGCTATATATAGCGCAATTTTTAAAACCGAATAAAAAGCTTTGCGAAAGAAAATACGTACACCCTACACATCGTTGGAAAGGGTCATTCATTAGGGATTCGTGCAAAGCTAGTGATACTATTTCGCAGCACTTGGTTAGGTCATAGGGATTTTGCAAGTTTACCCTATCTTTCCTTCCCTCCATTTGTCGCCAGAGTTGCAATTAATACTATTTAAGAGTGATTTCAAGCATGAGCATCCTAAAGTTTGGAATCCTCATTTACAAAAGTCTGAAGAAAAGAAAGAAAGAAAGAAAGAAAGTTGTGCTGGATATACCGCAAAAAAGGACCAGCTTCGTTTAAATTTAATTTAAAATTTTTAATTCAGAAAATTTATATACACATGCCTCAGTCCCGAAACAACTCTCCTGGAATTGAGGAATAGGCAAATAGAACTTAAATTGCGCCTCGGTGCTAGATGAACCGGCAAAATAACATCCAAAAGAAGTTTATCAAAGAGAGTAATTATTGTTTTTAAATTTCATGTTTTAAAAGTAACGTTTCGCGCAGAAACGGATTGCAAAAGAATTGTTTATTACTAAACGCTAAGCCCCCGAAAAAAGTTCACTTAGTTAGAAATTCAGTCATCGAAAACAATTTGATTAGCAGAGGAAGGAAAAGTAAGCTAACAGCCTTATTCTGCCATTCCCATTGTTCAATGGTCATAAAATTAGTTATTGGGTTTGCCTGTCATCGTTTCTGTCACTTTGTATCGGATCGCATATGTGAAAAGTGATAACAAACCTCTCGAACATCAGTTAAACGCTAAAAGAGAACTGTTTTTTAACTTATGAAAACCACAAATAAAATGAAAAAAAAGGCGTAGCGGAACAAGTGAAGTTGAATCCTTGATAAGTTGTTTTACTTTAATAATTTTTATCCCAATTCTAATTTTTTAGCAATCTCTTAGGGTGCAACGTAACGAAATTGATTAATAAAAAAAAAATAAAGTTTTCGCGTACGCCTCCCTTTCCTTATCTCTCACAGATTTGGCTAAGAACATTTCGATTATGTTTTCGTCCATTTTCTGCACACTTTCCTTTTAAATTTTTCTCTTCTCTCTCATACCATTACACTACGCTCTTACAGAAACACTTGGTAGGTTGCTGAAGAGTAGAGCATAAAAGCGCCAAATTTTTTTGTAGGCTTAAAATGTATGCTTAAACGTCAGAATACCAGGAGAGCATAAGAATATCTTCACACACAAGGCAGTTTTTATCGTTGCTTGACCGACACATATGATTAGTGATGTTTCAGTGATTGTGCTCAGAATAAAGCTGTTAACCTTTAAGCACTCAAATAATGATTCTACAACGCAATTGCGGACAGTTGTAACTATCGCATCTTAAGTGTTCATTAGCTTCCGTTTCTGATTAAGATGCATTCGGGGACCGTTGTACTTTTATATAGTTCGCAATGTAATTAGAGGATTTACGGAATTCATAGCACTTCAGAAGACCTTCACAGCGACAAGCAGTTGTCTAAAACAGTGTTATTAATAAATAGCTATGTGGGTTTGCAATATTACCCCCATACTTGTCTTCTCAAGGTTTGTATGAATGGATCACAGTACGTTTTACGCAAAGAAAGCCATTACACGAGAATAAAAACTCGACCATCGCTTCTATAAGAAGCTTAAGCTTTCGTTCATTTAATTTTGAAAAATTTATCTTCCTTTGGGGGAACAATAACGATATGCGGGCAGTACACTTAAATTCTTTTTATTTGTTTTGTTTTTCTTCATTAATTCTCATTCGCAACCTAATTGTTTTGATATGCATGCCTTGCTATGCCGCATATGTACCACTTGTTGCACATTTGTCAAAATTCACTAAGCAGACAAATGTACGAAGACAAAGGTATTGCATGACAGATAAAAATTTCTTTCGCAGTCGAACAGCTGGCAGAACATAATTAATGAGTTAAATAAGAAAAATCATTGTAGAGGGAAAGCATGCCAGCGATCACATATAAAATTGAAATAAATTTTTATTATTCAAAGGTGGACACGGTCAGCTTTATCTCAATTTAATTTTTGTACATAGAGGCAGTGCTTATGCACTTAAATGAATTTATTTATGATGCGGGAAATTAAATTTAAAATATGAAATTAAATATTTTTTTTTTATTTTTTTTTTATAGAAAGATTGCAGGCGTAGTGCTTTTCAGGCGTTTTTATGATAAATTAATGACAAAATTCAAATCAAAAGTTATGCATTTTTAATTATTGAGGTTACGGTTGCTTTGGCATAAATTAATAATTATGCTTTAACGCATCATCTAATAGAAACATAAGGTAAATAAATTTATTGAAATGCATTAGAATGCCCAAAGCAACTTAATTGACATTATTTCTACATTTCCTCTAATTGCATTTCTAAACGAAAGTGCATAGTACGCAGTACCTTGAAAACTTTAAGTGATTTTATGCCGTTTCTCGTCTGAAGCTTTTATTTTGACTTTCCGCTTCAGCTCAATCAATTTCGAAAGATACCATTACTTTTTTAATAAATTGTCATCGCAACAGCGATAGGGCTAAAAAAAAAAAAACAAAGCTATGAAGAAGCATTTGCAGCTGTGCACATTTTTTACATACCAATGTGGTTGCGGTCAACAACCACGACACTATTGTCGTGACGGTCTGTTTTCTCATCAAAATGCGATCGTTTATGCTGGTCATCCATCATCGATAAGCTGCATATTTTTGCTGCTAGGCGTGTAAATTAGAAACTACTTTTTTTGCTTGAAAATTGATCGGAAAAGTTTGTAATTTTGGAAAAGTTTTAAGTAAACTTTTAGGTTCTCTTAAGTTAATTGTTTTTGTTGTTGTTTTTTTTTTTGCAGTTTAATTAATGTGATTAAGGACGTAATTTTAGATTAGACGTTTTTCGTTTCGTTACTTGTATTTATGTAGCACGTTGCACCGTTTTTTGAAGATAAAGGTCGCGCATATAATTCCTGCAATTTGGCTCAAAAATTTTCTATTTTCTATAATTCATTGTTGTGGCCTACTGTACTAAAGTAATTGCATTTTGTCTAAACAGTCGAAAAATCTATTTGTCCACATCCGGTTTTATTGTTAGAAATTTATTGGCATAAAGTAGTGGATCAAAGATGCAAATAAAAGGTCATACAAGAATAAAGAAGGAGGTACTATACATCGCTTGTGATACAAGGGTGTAATGGTCTAGAAATAGATTATGCCTATTGTCTCAGAATCACCTTTTTTTCATCGATCTAAGCTTGTATGTCCGTCCGTCCGTGCGGCCACCTGTCTGTCTTGTTTTCTTGCGTCTATCTTATAGGTCGCATCTTTTGATATATTTTGACAAAATACGACACGTGGCCTGCTTTGCCCCAAGAACGCATACTATTGAAAATAGTTCGGATCGGACTACTTCTTCGACTAGTCCCCATGTAAAGCCTCGTTATATGAATAAATGTAATAAACGAAGTGGTGTGGGCACTCAATGGTGAGCAGCGTCCCAGTGCAGTGTTTTCAAAGTCTGGCGTAAAGAAAAGAAGAGAAAAATCATTGAATTCCATATGCGAAAGTAACAAGTAATTTGTAAAACTTTACAAACTGCTTGGAAAAACTCATTGGAAAATCAGGAAGACTAGTACAGATTGACAAATGTTTAACCCTGTGTTAAATAGCATCAAGGGTAAAAACGAAAAAAAAAACAATTGCTTTCAAGGGTTCGAGGAAACAACTTTTTATTGCTTTATATGGACAGAAATAGTTTGTTCAGAAAATAATTTTTCTTGAATTTCATAAAATTACACGTTTCATTAATTTGATGTTCATGGTCTACACGTTGATCTTCATATCCACATCATTATAGTTTGCGCCCAAATTGATTTCATCGAGTTAGCATTTAAAACACAGTCACAACAAAGTTCGCATCGCCAGATAACGCACTGTATAAAAAAAAAATTATCTTCCATCGCCATAACGTAGAGCAATGTTTCTTTAATAAATAAGGTCGTCAGACATCGAATAAAATTGCGCCAGCAAAATGCGAACTTATTTGTTTACATATTTTCCAAAATTTGAAAGCATCAAGAGAAACTATAACTTTCTTGGTTGCCTTGCGTAAAGTTGCTTGCTTTTTGTGCTGGGCGCAAGCCATAACATCACAATAAGTTTTTGAAATTAAGATATTATCGTAATAATTATGTAGGAAACTTTTCAAAGTTTACTTACTATTCTTAGTCTTGCACAGTTTGTGTAAAGTGGTGTGAATGATGCCAAGGACCGATACTTTTTCTTTTAGTCCATGTCCAAACACATGAATGACATAATTATGGATGACAGCATAATTAATGATGACATGTAAAAGTATAAAATATCCCTGGAATTATTTGAGTGTGTGCGTGACTTAGCACGAACAACTGGCGAAAGATAATTATAGAGCTCGTTGGTTGGTTGGCATCAGACGTGTGTGTGGGATTAACTATATGGCAAATTTATGTTTATAAAAGATTCCATGCATCCACATAACATATTTACTACATTTATTTCTCTCAATCTCTCTCTCTTTCCTAATGCCTTTGAAGTTTGTATTCCTCGTTTGTTTACTTCACTTAAATTGTTGCTGCTTAAAATAAATCATTATCATCAGCTTTTATTATTAAGTAAGCACTAAACATAAATAATGATAATGATGATGATGATACCAACTTTCAAAGAGTTGATTGTCTAAGTGTAGTTGCATTGGAATTGAGCAGCATTGTATTCCCTTAAGTTGAAATGACAAACGATTTTTGTGTGTGACAAATTCCCCAAGTAGTGGATTAGAAAACATTCTTTGACGCTTTGCTTGATTAAGTTGAAAGGATTATTAATAAATGTTTATGGTTTCTCAAGCGGTTTCCCGTTTGTTTTTTGTTTACAAAACGATTCTAAATATAGCGTTTGAGTTATGTTTGAGAAAAACTTTTTTCTTTTTTTTTTCTTCTTGCAATAACCAAATTGGACTATGGTCGGCGAAGTTTTTTCTAATCTTCTGTTTCATAAACGCAACATCAACATGGAGTGGCGACGACGAGTGGGCGTGGGGTCAGTAATTGCTTGGACTAAGTAAGGAAAACCATTTTCATCTTAATCAAGAGTCAGGGGCGTCGTAATCAGTTAATAGCTTCTTTGCCTTCTTGCAGGCATTGTAGACCGATTTGCCAAGATATTTGCTAAAATATGCTTCAGTTCCTACAATGACTTCCTCATTTGATTGAAATCTTTTTCCCAGCAGCATCGCTTGGCGATGTTTAAGCCCTGCTTTTACTATCACCAATCACATAGAGAATTTTCACTGTTCGTGTAATCAGAAAAAAGTAAGAAAAAAAGGAGAAAGAGAAGGGCCGCAGTCTTTCAAGTTATTGGCCAGATATAGAAAATACGGTAAGTTGGCACCAATTCGAACTTCAATTCACGCAATTTCGCCATTGCAGTTGGGACCACTTTTGGCGACTTTCTTCTTCAATCGCTATTCCCTGTTTATCGTTCTTCCTTCTTCAAATTAGTCAGTGCATAAGAACAACACACCCATAGCGAAATACAGAGGTGATCTTGCTGCACGACTGTTGTGTTTTCGATTGCTTGGCGCAGCTTTCACCAGGTCCTCTCCATCCAGGGGATTATTGGTTTAACCCGGGACCGCAGTGGTGGATCACTCTGTATCGCATGGTAAAATTGTTTTTATTGCAGCGAAAGCGCTTTGAATGACGCTCTGAAGCAGCAGCACGCTAATACTTTTGCTCCACGGCATACCAATTTTCAAGCAGAATGGCGAACATACCGGCATTTGATGCCTTTAGGAGTTCTTGCAACTTCACTTTTCGATTAGCGAGAATAGGCTTTAGCGATTTGTTGTACCATGACATTTCTCATATGATCACGTTTTTTAGGAACAAGTGAGATGACACTTTTCAGTTCAATGCTGAGTTTGATTGGAATTTGCTTTTTCGTTGGGACTCAATATTTTATCTACCCGGGAAATATAACAAAGGTAACGCCTGTGAACCCGCTATAAATCGTAAACTAGTAATCGAAATGATCTGAGAAATTTTGACAGACGTCACTTAGGGATGTGCCTGTTCGTTAAATCTTGATGGTTTTTTGCTAGACACGAAATTTATAAATCAGTCACGAGAATTATTGCCCGATGGGTTATGTTTTAACATTTGTTACACAAACTTTTCTTACAATATGTGGCTTTATTGCCCGATAAGGACATAATGTTGTCCAGCGTCCACACGTTCTCTTCACGCAGCTGTAAATTGCGGAATATTTTGCAAATCTTAGGCGACGCCATCGATCTCTCAACTCAAAATTAAAACAGAAAATCAACCATTCAACCGCTCAAGGTCAAGAATAAATTTTTGAGTTTTTCCCCATCTGATGTCGAGCGTCTAAAATTTATTACATTTTTATTGATTCAATATTTAGTTTTGCACTTTTTCTTCATTGTGTCTGAGTAATGATACAATAAAAAGAAACTGAAATATCTTTAAAGACATAATTGAAAAGAGAATTTCTCGTTAATAAACAAATTATTAGCGATTTATCATTTCATTTGCAATCAAATGTGTTAATGTCCGCTGGCGTCGTCCGTTCTCGAAACAGGCAAAACTTTTAATTACTTGTCCATTAATCATCGACAACATTAAATCATCTTTTGCCGGGATAAAAACGCAGCGCAATTCTTTATTATTGCAGCAGCAGCAGCAATTTATTCCGCATAAAACTCTGGCTACTTTTTGTATTCTGTTTTTTTTTTTCAGCTAACTGACCCTCATAATTTATATTCAAGCACTTCGCTTGCACTCTATCATCATCTTCATGCATCAAGGTAAAGTTTTATGTAAGAAGCGTACCACCTTCACAGAATCTTATTTACACTTATCGTACATATGAAGCCACTATTAAAATGTATTCAGATTCAAGTCATAGCCAATCATCGAGATTTCAATCAGCTACGTTTAGCACGTCAGTTATAATAACGAAAAAAAAAAAAGAAAAAATCAAAAAAATGGAAAAAATCGAAAAAATGGAAAGAGAAAAACGCATAAGCAAAGTTAAAGTCAAAAAATTAGTATTCATTGAATTTTTTTTGATAAATATGACAGCGTCAATTTCAGCACATACCCGGCGCTGATTCATATGTCTGTTGCATGTCTACGCACACACACGCAAACTCTGCCGTTGTGCTGATATTCGCTTATCCTTTGATAATACCTAAGTGCACTGGTTTGTCGGTTTTGAAGGGCCGAAGCACAGCGGCGGCATTTTTACTCTGAGCCGTCAAAATTTTTACTGGCTGCCAGATAAATTATTATCTTTAAGCTGCAAACACACGATTGTATGGATGTATGCGCGCATGCATGCAAGCGTACAGGAAAGGCTTTACTTTACCGGAGGCTTACACTCATCAATAATAAGGCTGCTTAATGACCATGATCGATTGCCGTTCATTTGCTTGCTGTTGCCGTCGCTCGTTTTTCACCATTTATCGTGTGGCCCGTAGTCTCATAATTGAAGTGTACGCTGTTAACGCAAACATTGATGTGAATGTTGCATGTCTAACAGCAGTTGATCATTTTTATGCATTTCATAATCATTGCAGCTGGCAGGGAGAGTAGTGGGGCTTTTGCATAGCTTACGCTAAGCATTTGCTATGTGTAATTACTCCGTGACTAGTCGCTTGTAAAGATACCTCTCTTGTACAGACAAATCGCCTTTAGGACACCAAAAGCACCCAAAAACTTGTGTGCTATAGAACGAGAAACTTTCAGTTTTGTTTCCAGACGGTGCATATCTATCAATATAGCTATCAATATAATTATAAAGCGTACTTTGAATTCGTTCTTTACTTAAACTTGTTTGTGCTTTTATTGTGTTTATTTTGAGGGGCACGGATAGTGAATGTTAATGTAATAAATCTGCCGGGCATATTGTAAATCTTTACCAAAAACACAAGCAAATTTATATCCATTTCCACACCCAAGCACGTTGTTTAATGGTTTCTTTTTTTTCCTCGCACGATAATTAACCAGTGATTGACGACTTTAACAAACTTATTTAATTGTTAATAACTATTTTGATCTAACTAAGCAACTTTAGAAAAGCGTTATGAGAATGTATAGGTATTTACGTAGGTATAAGGCAAACGAGAAAAGGTGTACTGCAATCACTGCAATCAGTAGTAGAGAGAGAATGACAACAAACGTTAAAAATCCATTTGCTTGACATCGTAGTCAGTACTTTGTTATACTCAAACACTAAACGATATGCTTACGCGATTGCCATAATAACTTGGATCCGGCTTATAAGACAAAATGCACTGGAAATTTCAGATGAGATTTCACATATTTAACTCACTCTATTAAGTGAGGAATAAATGAATTTGAAATTTATCTCGGTTTACGCATTCAATTCTAATATTTAAGAGGGATATGCAAATATTCTTATTAACCTAAAAAACTTGTGCGGAATACACTTAACCTAAAAGTTCTTATTAATCGTAAAAACTTTTCCAGAAGTGGAATTCTTTCACCCATTGGTTCATCTCTAACATGACTTTGGAGAACATCTCCACAATTTTATTAGTAGCCCTTTGCGTACTTTTGCTTTGCTCTATGCTCTTATTCCTAGCTGTTGCTTTGATTGTTCTAAAGGGCAAAGTAAGAAGACAACTTGGCAGATAGTTTTTCTTTTGTAGATTAGTTTTATTTTTTTGTTTATAACTTAAGCAGAAGAATGGCGAGTGATGGCGCAGAACCTGGAATAAACTCAACACTTGCTTTACAACATTCATATGTGCACTTGCAGACGCTATGTGCTCTTCTAATTCATCGATGAACACTATTTACTTCATGTAGTAAGAACCGTCCTCTTTAAGAGTTTACCAAGAGACCAAGAGAATTCTTTGCTGGCGAGCATATTAAGTAAAGCAACGTCGACTTCGAAGTTTAGTGACATTTATCGGTCGAAGCTGGCTGGAAGTTGTCATTACCTAGCGGTAAGAGATTTGCAAATTTCTTTAATTTGCAATCTATTCCTGTCTCTAGCTCTATGAACAAATTTGCTCTGTGAGTTCACAGTTATACATACATACATCATAATGAGGCATTACATTTGACGTACAAACATACATGTCGAGTCAAGGAAACAGCTCTTGCCCTCTTCGCCGTAAATTTGACAATACCATGACTTCGTGTCATTCCACATTCCACACATTAAAAAAAACGTTTTGACTTTGTTCCTAATTCAGTCGGAAGTAATTGCGACTCGGAAAGAAAGCGAAATGCTGAAAATGTTCGATATATTTTATAATAATGGTAATCCTTTGGAGGCTTGTGAAAAATTCGTAGTTTTTATGGCAAAGAAATAGGCAACGATTTGGCCGATCAATTCTTGATAAAGTCGATTTGCAATGCGGTCTCATTTCGTCTTCCCACGTCGACGTTGATCACAAGATATTATACTTTTGAATAATTTTATAGACAAATTTTGATAGACATTTCTGTGCTACGTGAACGAAACGTGGTCATGCCATTTTTAGAGACGATGATAACGGGCGATTGAAGTGTGTTTACATTTGACATTAATGCGGGAATAACTGGTGGTCCAAGTTGGACAAGATTTCAAGTCGTGGATGGACGCCTCATAAGAGAATGCTTCGCTTTTCATAAAATTAGAAGGTAATCGCTCGTGATGATTGATTGTTATCTCTACCGGTCAGTAGGGCTCTAACAAGATGAGTATAAATAAAAAAAAAAATTGTTCATCCTATTCATACCGCGAGGTGTCATAAAATATATTTATATACAAAAATTTATTCCATTGGTTGTAGGCAATAGACGAAATAAGAGATGAAAATGTGTTTTACTCTTTGAAAAGCGCAGTAGCAAATATAATGTACTGTGTATGTGATTGTATATTAGGAGTTCCTGAAGATGGTGCTTTAACCTGTTGATGACCGCAAACGAGGTCGCTGCCCGTAACAGCCCACGTGATTTTGCTTGATCCTGAGCTAGAATATCGTTGAAGACTACCCGCGACAATAAATACTCGCAAATTCACTGTAACTAAATTCTGCATATTCACAAGGCACGAGCGACACATAGTTTCGACCACAACAGGTAGAAGCAAAACTATCGACAATTCCGCATTAACTTAGACTTGGAAAGTACAAAGTGATCAATAAAAGCAAAAGAAAAGGTGTTTTCAGATTTGCTGGGAATCTGATAAACCATCAGGGACGTTTCAGGGTTTCAAAAAGGAAAGCTCTTATTTGATGTGATGCACGTTGATGTTCCTGATGTGTAAATTTGTCTTGAAGTAAGATTCGTTAAATAAATTTAAACGAATTCTTGAGCTTTATTCAGAATTGTTTAAGAGTTGTTCTTGAGGAAAGAATAGGCACACATCGTCAAATACCATATGTTTTAATTTTAAATAATTAACGAAAAGTAACGAATAATGTATGCACTGAAAATGTCAGTCAGTCACCAAGCAATCAGTCTCTGTCCATTCATCTATCTATTCGTTATGTCCATCGATTCAAATATTCGTTTGTAGTTAACAAAAATGTTTGCTCGTTTGTTTGTTTATTCTATTCATTGTCAGCATTGACATGTAGTCACGCAAACAATTTCAGGGAAGAAATAGCTTTACTACAATAAAAGAGTTCATGACTGATCTTATGTATTAGGTTTTTTGATGATTATTTTTAAATTCACATTATAACAGAAAACAAGAAAAAACAAAACAACACTAACAACACTAACATATATAAAATTCATTTTATTTTCAAAAACAAGAGCTCTTTGGCACATCAATTCAAAAGCATATTTAACACTCAACACTGTCAGTCACTTGTCTTTCAATAGGTGCGTGCTGAGCTGTGCTGTGCTTTATAATGCTAAATTGCAAAAAACAAAAAAAACAAAATGAAAGGAAAGCCAACAAACAAAAACAAAAATGAAGTCGATCGCAGAGAACAATTCGCAAAAGACCATCAATTAAGAACCTTTCAACATTTTTGTGTACAACATAGTTGAAATAATTTGTTAAATTATTTTGCTAAATGAATCAAAAAGCTACGTCACATCCTTTTGAATAGTTTACGTATTCAAACACATAGAAAACAAGCAAAAATACTATTGAGAGACGTAGGCCACCATTAAACCCCATACACCATTCCGCTTAGCACAGTTCTTCCTATAACAACTTTTCAAAATAAGGGCGATATTTGACGTTCTCGAAAAAGTGGGCCGATCTTCAGCATTTTCAATAGCGTTCGTCCCTGGGCCGACATATGTCGGTGTATCCAATATCGTCAAAACATCTTGAAAATCGCCGCATATAGGGCGGACACAAGAAAGATGGACAGACAAGATCGATTCGGAAAATGACTCCGAACCGATCGGTATAGTAAAGGCCGAGTATATCTCAAGTCCGTATGCGTGTTTCATACATTTGCATAAACTTGATATACCCTTGCATCACAAGTGCTGTAGGGTGTAAAAACTATACACGACTTGGGGCGAATTTTCGATGCTTACCAACACAAAGGAGGAGAAAGTAATTATATTCTGATGGCCATCGCCTAAATTATCATATTTGAAGGAATTCCTTTATATCTCAAGTATATGTAAAAAAGCAAAAATATGCAGACTGTGGCGCAGTGGACCGATCGAGGCCACGATACGTAAAAATTTACTGTGTTGAAGTAAACGTAAGCATTTTTCTTTAGGTGAAGGAACATGTTTTCTTTAAATGCTCTTCATGTTTTGTTCACCTTTTTCGAACCGCAATGCGTTACGAAGGGTAACGCAGAAGGGTAGTATATAATTGAAACGAAAAGAACAAAGGCGGTACAAGTTTGTCCATATAATACATGCACAAATCCCGCTGACTTTATTTATAATTCTCTTCACGTATTTCTCCAAAGCTTCGGATCGAACTTTGATATTGTTTCCAGGTAAATAAGGAAAAATTACTTTTTGCAGATACTTTTCCTTTAAGAGCGTGCTTGTTGCCAAAATAAGATCATTGTATTTTAATAAGCAGTCAACTTCTTACTTAACTGAAAACGTCAATACAAATCTTCATTTTGGCGCTTTCGATGTGCACAGAAGTCATGTCGAATATACAAAATTAACACTCGTTAAAAACTCCACACTTCACTTAGATGTAATACAAATTAAATGTTGGGCTATGTGTTCTTTACAACAAAAGCAAGCCTAATATAGATTAAAACAAGTAACGACGCGATGGTCACACATTATTAAATTCCCTATACCGCCCTGCAGTTATTCACATAACGACCTTTCAAAGTAAGGCATTATCTGATAAGTGATCTGAACCACATTCAATAAAGCTTGTTCTTGGGTCCAAACACGTCACCGTAACAAATTTCATCAAAATATCTCCAAAATTGTGGTCCGTAAATTGAACACAACAAAACAAGGTGGACAGACCGACAGACATCGGTATAATGAAAGATGAGTGTATCTCAAGTCCTTCTAGTTGTTACATACATTCGAGCAAACTTAATACACCCTTATACTTCAAGGGGTATAGGAAATAAAACAAAAATTAGGTTAAATTCTTTGGCATTGGAGTGATTCCCCGTGCAAAATGAGTTCATTATTATTATAGTACTTGTAGTGGAATCCACAAGGAGACACATTGTTAGTACTCGACCTTTTGTAGCACATTTTGAAAAATTCAACTAATTTCGTTAAATCCTTTTTCTTCAATTTTCCGTTTTTGTGAGATTTATTTTTTTTTTTTTTTGGCAAATTCTCAACTT
Organism: Glossina pallidipes; assembly: GCA_000688715.1. Lineage (NCBI taxonomy): Eukaryota > Metazoa > Arthropoda > Insecta > Diptera > Glossinidae > Glossina > Glossina pallidipes. The sequence goes on from KK499795.1 coordinate 1,884,427, forward strand.
TTGATAAGGATACGTTTTTCAACAATGCACTGTTCATTTCTCTTTACTTTGATTTTCCGCGAAATTTAGTACTCGAATATACACGTCATTGTTGGATATTAACAACGCACTGCCAGAGGAACTTTTAAAAATGATTGACTTTTATCTGGTTAAGCCTAAGAAACCTAAAGTTTGAAGTTGGCAGCTATAACTCTGAAGAGACGGACGTATTAACTGCAATTACTATTCCTAAGGATAACGAACTTAAAGTGTCTGTAAAACGTATGAAATTTCATACCTAAAAGAATGTTATGTAAATCACTATGAACCACACATTTGCAATTGACATATATATCGGAACTCTCCAAGTCTTGATCTGTTGGCCTCTTTGTCTTTCAATCATAACTCAAAACTTAGTTCAGAAGAATGCAAGCTTGACTTTCTTCCTGATTTTTGATGGTTTTAAATGGAGGAAAGGTATTACGATCCGTTTCAAAACGTTAAACTTTCGGTTTGCATAACCCTTATAGCAATTTTCATTAGATATCGAACAAAAGTTGCTCTGGCTTTCTAAAGCGTTGCACATTACTTACAGTGCGGTGCACTACTATACTATACTGATACTAAGATTGTATGTAAAGCCCGAAAGAACCTCCAGGCCCCACCTAAAGCCAGCAACTTTGAAGACATTTGGTACAAACTGACACAAGAACGAATTGCATTGGCCCGGTTTTATGACTACTCCCCATAAAGTGATTAGTTTACACAAAGTCATGATCGAAAGAAAATTGAAATTTTTAAAATTTCGCAACAAAATTTGCTAAGTTATGCTGTTCTCCCATATTAAAATGATACGAAATATTTTCATCGAATGGACCAACTTTCCGGGCCCTCCTCTCGTACAATCGTTCCACAGATAAAAACGCAACACGTTGAGAAAAGTTTTGAGCTCCCATCTATCTAAGGGCTTTCGTGAAAAGTATGGAAACTTAACGCAATCTTTGCATTTCATTAGGAAAATAAAGGACGAGTTGAACGAAGTAACGTACGGTATGATTGGCTTCGCCCGACTTATTTCTTTTTTTTTTTTTTAATTATTTGAAATAAATGCATACACTTATAATTACTAAAGTTAAGTTCATCCGAACGGAATAGATGGCACGAAAACAAAGCAAACAAAAAGCTCTATGTGTACCTTCGATTCAGTTTCAGTATTCTCAAGGGGAGAAAATGCATATGCACTATGATTAAGAATATATATATATATATCCTTTATGCAGTCAGCGGTGCATATCATTATGCCTTACGAACATGTGACAAAACTAATACACTAGTTGTAGTGGGTGTAAAAAATATAAAAAAAAGAAAAATTCAACTTTGAAATATGAAAAATGTGAAGGCAGGTCGGAAAAAACAAAGAAAAATGCTTTAATTACCTTTGCTCCCATATACGTAATATATATTTTTTATTCGATATGAGATTTTGATAAATGTTTACAAATGTAGAAATCATGTAAGAGATCGATCTTGATCTAAGCCACCCACACATGAAAAAGCTAACAAAACGCCGCAATACCTTTATGTATGCATTTACTTGTGCCAGAGATTATTCAAGAGTATAGCGATTTCGAAAAGCAAATTTCGAACGCTTTCCATGGCACGAGGGTTGTTACAAAAGGTCACGGTTAAAATAACGAAAGAAAGAGAGACAAATGTGTTGTGCAAAACTCAGCTTTATTCATAAGCATAGTCTCTTTTAGTTATAATACAATCAACCCATTGATTCTATTTCTTTGCGGTGCCCTTCTTTATAGAAAATGCTAAAAGCATATATTTTATGCTTGTTGTGAACAAATTAGAACAAAGTAGTTTACAAGTGTAGTCTTTTGTTATTTCACGGTGGCTTATTTCTACAAGTATTACTTCACGACTACGATGTTGGTGCAACTACAGAAGAATTACTTAGAAACAACTTAATATTAAGGAAAATGCTAATGAACACCCATTGGCCTAGGTATCAGCTTGACGAGCGGAACGGTTTGCTATGTGATCTAAAGCTTCTTCTCCGGAGAACTTTTCTGACAATTCTCAATGAATAATAGGCACTGGTGGTCAGATCTGGGATGAGCAAGCGTTACACCTAACATGCGTTCAGTTTGCTCATACCTAAGTCTTGATAAAATATATAACGAGTGCTGTCCGTGAACGTGTTCATAGGCTGCCTTTTATATCTCTAACCTTCGACTAGCTTCCAATGCCACTTGATGAACTCGAGCGATATCTTTCTCAGTGGTTTCAGTTTTTGAGTATTCTTTCTGCCTTCGTGCCTTCCGCAAACTGGCACCGCTACGTTTACTTCAGCTACTCAAAATTTCACCGCAGTAAATGATGATGCGCAGTTCCCGTGCACAGGGTTTAAATAATCTTTAATTTGTGCAAACATATTGTCTTTCAAAAGTTGCTACAATGTTTTCGTTTTCTAAAATGCACTTATGCCTCGACCCATTCAAATGATTGCAACAACAAGTGCACACTCAAGATGGCTGGAATTTCAATAAATCCTTGTCAACGCATGCACCAACATATTCTCCAAGTTTTGTGAAGAAGTGTAGGTCATCTTCAGGGACTGGTCGGAAACCTTTCAGCCAGCCTACGTGCACGCGTCCCCTTACCACTATACTTTTCTTTATGCGGAAGGTGCAAAATTCACTTTGCACTGAACGTTTGAACGAATGAAGCCGTATGATTAATGCACATGAACGGTTCGCACAAAGCACACTAAATACTGCTTAGACGTTTTCTGCACTATAATTTTTGTCTCTGCGAATAATTAAAAAAAAAAAATCCGACTTATGAGCAAAGTGAAAACCATTATTTAAAAGACTGATAAAAATCAATGGAATCACAATGTCGTCGCATTCACCACTTAATCGCATATACTGTAAGCGAAAAGCTTTCACTAAATTTTATGGTTAGGTGGTCGTAACAAGTAAAGCCGTACGCTTCAATGAACTCTTAAGTGTAATCGCTAGCATAATTATTGGGGAAACACTTTAGATACGTACGTACCCATATATAAATAGCCAGTCACTAATCGCACTAGTGAATAACTGATACTTTAATAATACTTGAAAACTCGTCAATCATATGTCAACGTAAACAACACAACAACGAACACATATCATATCTTGAAATTTTTCTTTCCTTTTTAAATAAAGCAAACAGCAAACAGAGACAACAATTCATCCATCAGCTGTGTGGCTGCACAATTTGACAGATTTTTGACATTTTCAATGAATTGATTTACGAGATTGCACGTTTAATACGTACATGTATATGTTTTGAGGCCAATCATTGTTGCATTTTCATGATATTAATCTTCCCTTCCCTTTGCCTGTGCGTTGTGTATTATTGATAAACTTTCTCTTCTCACTCGCTCCAAGTCATGTTACGCTTATAAAAAAGATGGCGCATCATTACTACGCCGTTAATCTGTTATTGTTGTCGTAGCCATTGTTGTTGTTTACTGCAACAAAATGATTTATGATTTGCTTTAAAATAAAATTAATCAAAACATTTTTTCCTTGAAGTTACTTTACTTTGTTTGCCTTATTACAATTTTGGAAAAACTTTTTTATTATTGATATTTTAGGTATTGCGGCCTGTGTGTTTCTCGTGTTTATTCCTTCTGATTTCAATAAGATCATTAATCATTTCGCCAGTATATTCATTGTATGTTATTTTTGTAGAGTATTGATGAATCGGTAAACAGCGTACATGTATTCATTTTGTTTGCTATCTTGAGGTCTGTTGACAGCAACGGTATTTGGTCGTTTTATCATTGTCTCAGCTACCGAATTGCATTACTTTTTGACAATATTTCATGCTTCATACAAACATATGCACATTTGCCATGATGCTGGAGAACATCTCGTTGTTACAAAGCAAAATCAATAATTATGAATAATTTAATTAAAGCAGAAACAACGAGAATAAGCGATTGGAGAATCATCTCTTATCGTCAGACGAATTACAACTTTGTTTATATTGTGTTGTCATTCCTTTCCATTTGCGTTTCATTTTTCATTTGTATATCAAACAATGACACAATGCGATAATTAACCCAAACCTATAGAATATAGTGAAATCATTTATCGGGGACGATTTTACAACGCGAAACTTGATGCACGTGTTGCTTAATCCTTTAACTGCGCGCTACTTTCAATGGTCATGGTTACAGGATAAACTGTTTTCGTCTGAAAGGTCTAAACAAAATTAAAAGTGAGCTATATTTCAGGCTAAGGATGTACATACGCCAGGAGGGCAGTGGTCGGATAACTGAGGAGATTACGCGAAAAACATGGTGTTGGATGATTTTTGATTAAAAGTACTCCAGCTAGGAACAATGTTAGTCACTTCAAGAAACATTTAATGGCAAGTGTTGTGCAAACTTATTCCCGCACCTTTTTGATGGAATCGAGAAAGCGATAAAAACTCTTGTTTCATTCGTTCACCAACTAAAACAAATCGAAGAGTTTTTATAAGTTTTTTACGCCTGATATATATATATATATTTATATATATATATGTACATTTATATATATACATATTTATTTATATATATATATTTATTGATATATATATTTATTTATATATAACATTCTCAGATTATTTCTAAACATTATACGTTATTACGAAGTTCATTTTATGCATATATATGCAATTATAAGTCTGCCTTTACAGACCGGAGCGGATAGAGAGGATTTTTGCTAATGAAGAACAGTCAAAATGTCAACACAACTTCTTAGTATGGTTATGTGGATATTAGTCTTTAACATTTTAAGTATATTAAGCTTGCGCAGATGTATGCAACGCCTAGAAGGACTTGGAATACATTCACCTTTCATTATACTGATCTGAGCTTATCTGTCTGTCCGTCTGTCTGTCTTCTTTTCTTATGTCTTCGATTACAGCGATCCAAGCTTGTCTGTCGGGCTGTTTGCCTGTGAACGTACAGGCCGCAGTTTTTGTGCTATTTTGATGTAATTTGGTTCACTGCCATGGCCAAAGGACGAACGTTATTGACAATAATTCAGATGGGATAACTTTTGGATCACTTACCATATGCCGCCTCATTTTGAAAAGCCGTTAAGTTATTTAGTGCTTTTACTTGTTTTCAAAATACGGAAGAGAACTTGTGCAATATTTTGTGGGTGGTGTGGTAAGTTATATGAAGTGTATTAAATACATATGTAGCCAAGTGCACCACATTATATTATTTTCATTATATAACATAGTCTTAGTTAGTAGTTTTCTTTTGTTTCTTCTGTTTGTTCTTTTCTTTTTTGAATATATGTACAAATAGATGTTTACCGCAGCATATATTCGGTTGAAAACGCGGAATTTTATAAGCACTTGCTTTGCAAACATAATATAACGTCATATCACAAATCGTTACCATAATTGTTGCATATACAGACAATGGCAATGAGAGAGCACGCGTTCAAACCACTGCTTAGATATTACTTCTGTTACGTTATAAGCGACATCGAAAGTCCTCAACCATTGAATTCTCTCAATTATATTTATATTATTTTGTCTGTTCCTTTTTTTTATCAGGTCTCTTATACAAATTCTTTCTTGAAAGACTTTTAATAAAGAGAAATTTATCATAAGTGATATCCAAAGGTACAGTGCCGTAAATTGAGTAAATTGCACTAAATCTGCAAGTCCCTATGATGTGATAAATATATAGATATTTTTTGATAGGGTAACGATGCTATGTAATATATTTATGTGAAAGATACTTTATTAGAAACATTGGGCTTGGAATAAACTTCGCTTCCGCCAAAACTCGAATTAAAAAGCAGAACACAATGCATGCACATGCATCGCGCTACATCCATTCGCATCGAGAAGCAAGACAATGATGTTTATATGCACGTACCCTATTCGTGCGAAAAATATTTTCAGTATCATACGACTTTACCTCAGCAATCGAAAGCAAGCCATAAATTCAGGCTGTCGCACAAATGAATAAGAATGCATTGTGTTTAGCTTTTGACTTCCTATCAAATTACTTTGCGGTTTCCATCCACCCTTATTTCCACATAGACAGCCTTCTAGAACTTCACTCTTTGCTGTCCCTCGCTTGGCAGAATTTTAAACATTACCTAAGCAACAAGGGAGTGTCAAGGCAGTTAGATTAACTTTTAAAACAAATTTCTTGCTGCCCTTACGCGTTATTGATAAGCACAATAACACTGGATGACAGAGGGACAAGTTACAACAAATTCTTTTTTTTTAAATTGTCGATGTTTTAAGCGACGGAATTATTTGTATTGTATTTTCGATCGGTGTGTATTTTGTGCAACTAGCGAGGGTTCTTTGTTACATACCTTATAGCCTATCCAGCATATCACAATCTTTTCGTGTTGAATGTAAAAATAACCATAAATCATGGCAAGCAACACATTCACACACATCACACAAATCTAACGGCACATAAACGCCGCATTACTTACATGCCCATGCACTTATCGTAATTGCTATTATAACCACAATTTATACATAAACATATAAACATAGATTTGTTTTGGCGCCTACTGGTATTACACTTTTACCCGATACAAAATCTTTTACACAATCCGCTTACATGGCAAAAGGTGATAGTGAGGTATTATTATTTTTGTTGTAATTTTTTTGTATTAGTTTGATTGATAATAGCCATAATATTACATGTGTGTGTGTTTATATTTGCGTACAACAAATCAATGACATAAATGTGTCTGAAAAGCCACAAATCTTTAGATAAACATGAAGCGACATAGAGCGTAAAAAATTTATGTACTTAATAAAAAATAAATATCCAACGTTCTCGTCTCGTAAAGCCACAAAACCGAAAACACACACACACACACACACATGCACTTACAGAATATATTCCACACATGAAAGCGTTACGACATGAAATATCATCATCATTACGTTTAAACATCATCAATAATCACAAGCAATCAATCAAAATGTTTTTATTTACCCTTGGCGTACGTTTCTCTACATAAGACTTATAAGAGGTGTTGATGTATTTCGAAGAAAACCTAACGCAAATGAAATAATTTGTGTTTTTTTCATTAGATAACTGGCCGGAGTATTGACTTTAATCTGATAAGAGAAGCAGAAGTAGTATTTTGTAAAGCCTGAGTTACTTATACTCTCTCTCTCTTATGTGTTTATAAATTATCGCCATTTTGTGTTCTCGTTGCTCAACATGCTTCAAGTTTATCAGATAGCAAATATCTGACAAAAATAAATTATAAAACATTTCTCATTTTGCTTAATGTCTGAGGGAGGGGGCGGGCGATTTGATTTTCACCCCAACGCATTCAATCAATCAATGCACTAATGTAATGTAAAAACAAATAAAAAATAAAAACAAATTTCGATTTTGTATTTAATGCCAAAGAATTTTATCTAAATACAATAAAACAAAAAAAGGAAACCTCCTACATATATAACGGAAAGGTGTGTGCTAAAATGATAAATTAAGTAAATTATTCATTGAGCATTTCAACAGTATTGGCGTCAGCGACAAGCAGTGATGACGGTTAACGAGACAATACATGCCAGAATCGTTTGTGCACTTGTGTCTATCACACGTTAATACATTCATTGAGACGCAAATAGAGAAGACAGAGACGCAAAGATGAATCATATGAGACGAAAAATTCAATTAACTAATCTCGTGAAATATTTAAAACGACCTGATCTGGGAGAAAAACGAACAAAATCAAAAGTTACGTTTGCCGGAAACTGAATTTCGTACACTTTTCTCACCACACACACACACAATGCAGTATTCAGGAAACACATCGCATTTATTCTCGATTATTGTCAAAGCGAAGGAAGAGACAGATGTTGTTAAAGCAGTTAATGATTTTAGAAATCAAGTATAAAAATACGCTGAGTACTTCTGTGTGTTGTAGAAAGCATAACTAGTTTGCGTAACAGGCTATGCTATTATAACCTAACTAAACCAATACCTTTTTCTTAATATGTGCATCCAATAATAATATATTTTTAGTCATTCACTTATTTAGTTTGTTTTAACCAAAAAAAAAAAAAAAATCCATGCAGCAGAATATAAAACAGAGAACAGTTTAGGACCAGAGTCGCGAAATAATTAAATTGTTGTTAATATCGCACTTAAAGGAACATGAAATTATACAATCTAACGGATCGTGGGTTCAAATTTCAACTACGGTAGAGGTTTTGTTGAAGCCGATAGCTTTTTGATGCTAGTGCTTCAAGAATTTAGTCTTCATTATAATAATAATAATAAAACCTAACCATAAGGCTAATGAATGCATTTTGTGACAAGAGAGATTATTGCCCCTCAATGGAAACAATACAACAATGCGGAAGAAAGTTTACATAAATAAATAAAAAAAACTGTGCTACAAAGTTAGAAAATTGATTAAAATAAATTGAAGAAAGAAAATCTAAAGAATTTGTGAATCGAAGATCATCTCTTTTCAATCTTCTCATCTCATTGGATTCATCTAGAAAGCATACTTCCAAGGGACTTATGTGGTTAGTCAGTCGCAATTGACAAATGTTGAACAAAGACGTCGACTTAGATTTTTAAAAAAGAGAAATTTCAGTTAAAGAACTGAACTGTTTTCCCGCTAGCGAACCGCGGGGCATTAAGAATGAGACGAAGTATTTCTATTTTACATTTATTGACTGTTCTATACATGTATACGCCGTAAGATCAAATACAAAGAACACCCTGTGAATCAACCAAAGAAAAAAAATAAAATAAATAAATAAAATAACAGATAAAAATTATTTATAGAAATTGAAGTGTACTGCGACTTTTGACATTTTACTTTAAAGTTAACGATTAAGGGCATATTCTGAGGTTGTGGCCGGTCACTAGTCATAGGTGAAAGCAATATCTTTTCTTGTTATAATTGTATCGATTTTGTACAAACTCTGGCATTCTGAGGGAGTAGTGATAAGAAAACGCTCATCAGTTTTATTGTAGAGTAAGTTTGCTAAGTCCTGTAAACCATGCAGCAAAATGGGCCTTGTGGCTTGTAACGAATACTATTGTTTTCGTATTAATCTTAGAATTTTTTTTACGAACAACTTTGAAACCAAAAAGTAATATTTTTAAATTATTGTTTAGTCAACGAAATCTCTTTTGTATATGAGATTCTTAATGCCATTACCTTCTTCACAATTTTGATTGCGTTGTCTTGGAGTTCTTTGCAATAAGGTAAAAGCCAAGCCTTTTCCTTTGAAAGCGCGACTAATATTGTTGAGGATTTAATGAGTAATGACTGCCTAAGACCTGAGCGACTGAACAGTCAAAAGACTTTCCATCAGGACGAATAACAATCAAAGCAAAGGAAGAACAAAGCAGAAAGGAAAGAACGTGGACAGACTTATAATCAACCAAAGTTAAATGAATTTCTTAAGCCCGTAGGCTACGTTTTAAATGTGTCAGATAAATTTATCGGAAAGCTATATTTTATGTTATATAACACATATTGTATTTTATTATTTTTTTCATATTAATTTTTTTATTTATTTTATTACAAATAACCGAGTAATCACACTTGCAAAAGGGCACATGAGAATTTAGAATAGACCACGGGTACATATGTACAGATATATAGACATCCAGTTCACGAAACATCCATCAACGACTCAGATGCCCGCTTGGGCGGCTCATAATGCATTGCTTGCTTAAAACTAGTAGCACCGGACAAAGTGTTCCTGCGCTTATATATGCATACATATGTATATATATATATATATATATATATATATACAAAATACATCTACAATTTAATGTCGAACGTATTAGGCGGATTCTTGGCAAAAATATCTACTCGATAATGGACGCATTATTAAGTGAAGTTTCCTTTTTCATTATCATTGCACCAACGTAGTTCCTGTTCGTTCACACACACACACACACTCACACACAGAGAGAGAGTTTATTTCCAAGAATATATAAAATTTGTTGAGCATCATAGGCTTAGAAAACGTACGTATATATTCTGGACCTATGTTAACGGCGAAATTGGTTTAAGTATATTTGTTAGGTTCGCAGTGTGCTTGTTTGTGTTGGTTGAAATCTTGGTTTTTAATCTTCTTCGTACACGTCTCATCAGTCCCCTGCTACACTAATAGCAGACGAAAACCTATAGTTTTCCCCCATTTTGTTCGTGTGGGACGAATTAAACGGTTCTTTTTTTTCTTATTTATTGATAATGAAATCTTCCGATGTGAAAGCTACGAGTTAGTGGAAACTTCTGCTAGTGATGGGTATTAAAAATACGACTTAAGCCGTATATAATTTTTGCTTTAAATTTGTAAGAGATCCATATATTTATTGACATATTAATTAAAATAAGCACAAATTATCGTTGATCTGCATACCCTGGAGCCAAATTGCCATAAATCGTTTCATGTTATTCATGTGTGTATGCGTTTGTATATTAAACCAATTTAATTATACAACAGCACACATAATTTGTTGCTTGACAGTGTGCAGACACACACTCGAACACAATTGCACAATAGTTGCTATAAACCTACATGTGTGCGAATATTTATGGGCACATATATGATTGTCCGAAGGTCGTCTTGACAGCTTTCAACAGTGTTTTTAGCACATTTTAACACATAATGAAATGTTATACAGATCTGCCAGTAATTTAAAATGATATTGACATGTCATATGAAACATAGCAATAAATATGTTTTTGGATAGCGTAGTGTGGCGGATAGCGTAGAGAAACGTAACATAACATGAGAATATGAAAACCATTCAACCAACCACTCAATTATCATTTATGAGAAACTTGATTTTTTAAACTAAGTACAGGCAAGAGCAAAAACACAAAAAAAAAAACAAAAAAAATAAAAAGAGGCCGAAGAAAACACACACAACTATCAATTTTCTTTTCATACTAAATTAAAAATTAAGAAGCGATCAGACCATGTTGCGCGATAAGTTTGTTTGTCTGCCTATGTGCCCGTTTGGTTGTTCTGTTTTTTTTTTTTTTTTTTGCAAATAGGAAGAATACTTGACTGGTGAACACCTTCTTCAGACACATATCTTCCACCTCCAATATAACATAACATAACGCATAACGTACGCACCGCACTTCTACCAGTAATCAACGATCATTAATATTCAGCAATATAATAAACAATTTTCATATGAATTGCCAGCAAAAGGCACGAAGGAAAAGAAAAATAAAGAAGAAGAAGAAGAAGAAGAAGAAGAGGAATGAATCCCTTCTCTTACTTTGTATACTAAAACCATAACCAATTGAAAGCATTTGTATTGCTTTTTCTGTGGTAGAGAAGGCAGACCAGCCTGGCTGGTTAGACAGTTTATTTCTCATTCACGTACGCGGCATACCTACTGACAATATTTATTGCAAATACGGCAATAAATTTCAAAACACCATTCGCTAAGCACCACATGGGGTCTCCAAAATTGAAGATAAATTTTAAGGCGGCAATTTATGATTTGTGAGCATAAGTGTTGGAGCACTTTAGTCTGCTTCGTATACATACATATGTATATGTGATTATATAAAAAAAGAAATATTATTTAAAAATACGAAACGCTTACAATACAAAATATATGCGCGCTTGTTGGTTAACAAAATCGTCGTAATTGCTTATAAAAATTATTACAAGTGAAGTCATAGGTTTAGTTTAGTTGATTATACAGTAGTTTTTTAATGAACCGATTCCACACTAACTGCCTACTAGACTGAAAATAATTTTTATATTCACATTTTTCCTCCGAAAATCAAGAGGCAACCCGGGACTGAAATGCATCCAAAATTGGCCTGACTTTTATTCAAACCGGAAGAAAATTGCATATGTCTTTCGCTCATGCTTTATATGTGATGTGCTCACCGTTCAGGTATACCTTAGGTAGTTACTGCTGCCGAACACACCAGGATTTGTGTCGCTCTCGCGCGTCAACTCGACAGTGAGACAGTTTATGTTTTCTCGCTTTGAAAATGTCATTCAGGGGCATGAAGCATGCAAATGCTTCCATACTCTTCTACTCTAATCCCTCGTCGGACTATATGATCTATGACGAACCCTGGTGTTGATCTGGCAAAAACCCCGTGGATTACAACTACTTCCTTGAATACTTAACATAAACACTGGCAGCTTGCTAAGCAATAATAGCCATGGAACCATGTGGCGGCACACACAGGTATACCGTGTGTTGTTGAAGTCTTCAGGGACAGCTCTTATAAAATCTGAAAAAGTGATCTACGGTCGCTGATAATTAAAAGCTAAACACAATCACGAATTATCGTCATGTAGACAAGGAAAACTGGAAAGTGTTGTCTTTTTTTTATGGATCGATAAATCTGAATAGTTTCCACGTCGGAAATTCGAACAAAGCGGAATATTTGTGGGTAGCCGTAAACTTCGGATTAATTGTCAAATAGTGTTTTTATCAATGAGAGAAGTGCATCTATGAATGCGATTTTGCAAAATTGTACTTGTGCTTGTGCGGCAAGCAAGTTTTGTTGTTTTGTTGTTTTGTTCAAAAAATTTCCCGTTGCTTTTTTCCATGACAACAACAAATTTATACAAAAACACCGTTGTTCGCTGTTGGCGTTGCTGTGGCTATGCGAGTAATATTGTCGGTAAACACAGGAAATTTTATGAATGCCTTACATGAAAAATGGAACATCGTTAAGAGCAATTCAAAATAATATATGAGTTGGCTCAGTGTGCGCGGAAGGTTCCAATAAGCTTAACGTCCAAAATGTTATGATACAAAAGAAATGCGACGATGTCGTTTTTTTCTTCATTTGTATGTATAAGCACAACGATAGTAGTAGCGTAGTATAAGTACACACATATGCATATATTGTAATGGTGGGGCTCTTTGTTGTAGATCTGTTGTTGTTTTCTTTTATTTCCCTTTTTTGCACTTTATGCCGTTTTGCTAAAATGATAAAATTATGACCATAAGCAGGATATTCGATTAAAGTTATGTTGCCGCCGTTGAATGAATTTGTTTTCGCTGGTGGTTCATTATTGTTATCGTTCTCGTTGTTGTTGTTGTTGTTGCTGTCGTTGTTTTGCCTTTGTTTGCTTTTTCCAGCAATATTTTCAAATGAACTTGTGCTCTTTTAAGTCATTTTTTTTCACAATCACATTTGTTTGGTTTCAACCGTTTGTTGTTGATTGCATCCTTTTGCTATTGCGTGCTATTACTTCTTTCAGTTTAAAGTACATGATCTTTTTGGCGCTCAAAAGCACAAGAATAATAATAAAAAATAAAAAAAAATGAAAAGTAAATTCCAACATTGCAAAATTATTCGCGGATTTACTGCAGAGAGGAGCCTCATACAACACCATCTTTGTTCTGTAAAGGTATGGCATGTGCATCTCTTAACACAAATAATAATAAAGTTGTCTGTTTGCTTTTTGGAAAACTCGCATTGTGCACAAAATATTATTTATGATTACGTTGGTTGTTCCTTTCTGCGATGCCCACTGCCTAACTGCTTTCATAATTGTAATGATTTTTTTTTCTTTTTTGAATAATGCGTTGATTATAAACAAATGCTAAACGAGACAATTTGACAGAGTGCTATTTTGTATCGCTAATTTGAGTTGAGTTGTGTTCTCGTACAGTGTTTCAAATGCTGAAAAATGACAGCATAAATACAGTGTTCCACAAACCAATGTGTGCACTCTTGTACCTTTTTCCTCTACCTCTTTTCAATTTATTTTTTGTAATTTATTTTTTTTTTAAACTGCAGAGAAGAAATATGTAAACTGAAGTTTATATGCCAAACCATTTTGGTTACTAAGCTAAGTTTTCAGAGTTTAATATCTGTCATAGTGTGTTTTTTTACAGGTGACTTGACATGATTCCGAAAAGCAAATTCAGTTGTCTCTCTAAGGCGACCCTCTTCAAATTTATGCTACTTATGAAAGCTTTACGCATTTGAACGTAATTTTCAGTTCATTATCGCCGCAAAACAGTGTATAATTGAATCACTATTGTGCATAGGCTTTTTATATCTACCACTGGAAAATGGGTCTATGTTAATTTTGGCATAACCAATGGCATAAACTATGTGTGGAATACATAGAAAGTAGTTGAAAGTCTTTATAAATAGCGTTTATTCTTAGTTAGAATAAAAATCTGAACCAATCTAGGCATGTCTGTCCGTCTATCAATTAGCGTTAACAGCCGAAAAGTTCAGATAGTGGTCTCAAACTTCGCAGAGACCTTAAACATTTATGCAGGCAGGTAGGCGCTGAAAACAGGTCAAATGGTTTTAGAGGCACGCCTACAGCACGACATGAAGTGATAAATAGTGGAACTTTGCTCCTGCATCTGTCGAAGAAACTTTATCAGTAGAACCATATTGGTTTACAGCGATACCAGTTTGCAAGGCAATCCAACAACATTTAAAAGTTCTATCAATGTTGGAATAGTACTAACTACTACTACTAGAGGCAAGTTGAAGCACACTTTTTGCGATACTCTCAACGACTTCTTCGTGATGGACTCATGTCACCAGGAAACACAGACGAAAACAATCCGACCAACTTATTCGATTAAAGTGAGTCGACTAAAAACAAAACCAAAGATATTCGTCTTTTACCATATCTTCGTCAATAGTTGGCCATATATAGCATATATCGATATAAGGTGTTTCAGGAGATTAGATTAGTCAGGACCAAATAAGATCTAAGCTGTGTACACGCACTCATCCTTATGGATAGACAATTTATTATTCATTTTAGGCGATGATTGAGTTTCTGCCCAAAGCGAGTTTGCTGCTCAACACACTGTGTCAGTTCTTTTATATGCTTGGTTTTGAATGGAAAGAATAGCCAGACCTCAGGAATTTATCCACACGATTTAAATTACTTTTAAACATCGTTCTCCTACCGTTAATAGGTAAAATGGAGGAAGACTTCATATATTTCCAGTTTGTCTTATCATCCTGCAGTGCTGGCAGCTAGATTTAAGGTACTATTTCAGTGCCTTCCTCGCTAACCTCGATTCTTTTTGTTCCCACAAATCGTTATCCATGACAATGAGAGAAGTCGGGCTTAACCTTTTTTTTGTGTTTTGCCTGCACCTATCATAAAAGCGTTAAGCTAAGTCTTTCAATTAAAGTCAAAGACGTGTTATCTGTAAAGTGTTTAACAGTCGCGTTTACTGTTTTTCTTATTGCTCTTCTTTTAATCCGAATTTTTCATCTCTTATACCCACTGTTTTTTAAATTGGCTAAAGGTGCTTAGCGAAGGCTCTTTCTAAAACGTGTATACTAAATTTGAAAATTGAACTTCATCTCAGATAATTTCATATTTTTGATAGTAGTCTGCGCGGCAAAGATGGATCAATTTAAAAAACGATTCGTGTGCATGAGAGTCTCATAAATTACAAATATGAAAATATATGATAGCTGCTGGGGCTGCGCTTAACTGAAGCTCACTTAGTTCGTTGGGTGAGTTGATTGTTTTTGTTCTTCCTGTTGTTGTTGTTTTTTAACAAACCTATCAACAGGAGTTTTATACAATATATTTTGTGTCTGATAGTCGGAGTTTCCTACCATACCACTCACTCACTCACTCACTCACTCACTCAAATAGCACAACGTCCTCGCTTACGTATATAATTCTTCGTTCTTTATTTTATTTTTTATTCCATTGGCAGACCGATGAAATTTATAGAGTTTGTTGTTTATGATGTCAGGTGAAATAAATAATAAATTTGTTATTACTCTTTTTTATTCTTGTTGTTAGCCGAACGAACACCAACGGACTATCAAGTTTATAACATGAAAACATTCAAACATTCAAACCTGTTCACGTACCTACGTTGCACGTATAATACAACCTCTATGCCGTAGGGGAATCGTAGCATAACAGAGGAAATAACGTGCATACGTATGTATCGAAAAAACAAAAAAGAAACAAAAAAAGGCTAAAAGTGAGGCGCAACTTTAACACACAATTTTTATCGCCACCATTCAATTCGCCAGCAGAATTTTCATCTCGCTTCATTTATTCATGGTTAGCATTTGCTAAGGGGCGTGTATAATTCTTTCATGTGTAAGTAGTAGATTATATCGAGTGGAATAAATACAATCCGCGGCCAGTTGGTGAGCAAACGATGCGAGGGCATAAGGTCACTTATTGGCAGACAGCTGTTTCTTCCCGCTGTTTCAAATTGAAAATGTTGATATATAATGAAATCATTATGCGAACGAAAAAGTTATATTATCATGCGCGATCACACGAATATTACCCGATCGCATCGAATCACTGGTATTTATAAAAAACATATCGAATAATGAGTTTTTCAAATATGCAAATGAATAATGACATAATTTGGAAGGAGATTATAAAAGCACAGATAAAAATGTCTTACTCAGCTCATATATTATTGGCTATAATTTAATGCACTCGTATCACTTTACATAATAAATTATGTTGCTTCCAAATTTTACCAGGTAAGGACCAACTTGTTTGTTAGCATTTGGCAGCCACGTAAGATTATTAAGATAAAACACTGACAACAGATGATGAAGATCGTATTTTTTTATTATTTCTTCAGAGAAATCTTGCCACATGGGACAAATATTCAATTGAAAAATTTCATCTTCAGATGATTTTATGCACACAATACGAAACGTCTTCCGAAGACGTTCATTATATTACTTTTTCCAGTATAATGTCCGCAATTGACATTCAGCAAAATTGATAAAAAAAAATTCATTCATTAGGAAAAAGCTTCGGTTAAACTTATTATAATTGTAGCAACATCTTTCTCACAATCTGTTTGTATGACTTTTTCGACCCATATATTAGGAGAGCAAATGAGCTCAACCTGGTTTCTAAAACAGAGTGTGTGGAATATAACTTTGGCCTCCCCATTTGAAAGTAGCTCCTTTAAGCTGTAACTGCATAAATTATTACACTAAAGCATAGACAACATAGCCCCAAGAGCTTTGAATAGATTTGCAAATAATCCCAATTTGCGACAAACCTTACTTTTCCTGATAAATCCAAAGGAGAGAGCTGTTAAATTCTTACGGGTGATGTACAGTGGATGCCTTACGGTATCCAAAGCCCAAATAGAGATCTTGAACAGTGGAAGTATAGGAACCAATAACATCGACTGGCTTTGGAAACGTTTGCAGTTATAACACGAAATGTTCTATCCTCGATGCAGTTATTAGCAGACATTACTCCCTTCGATGAACACAAGTTTCAGTAGATCACTTGTTGTTTGGTCGACCGGTGCTTTGATTTTAATGACCTAACCTAATATAAAATATGGGCTCTTTCGGGGTAATTCGAAATTTAACTACAAAACGAAACAAGCAATGATGAAAAAATACTTTGATGAATCTGATCACTCGTCCTGATCTGCCGCCATAAAACAGACGGACCGAGGTAACTTTTTCTCCCAATATTACACCATCAAGCTGAAAGCTTTGAAGTAACATAGCATTTTTGTTGGCGGAGTTTTCACCAGCAGCCTTTATTTTCTTATATCTTTAATTTATTGTGCTATCAAAGAACAGCTTGCTATTCTAACTTAATAACCGTATAATATGAGAAATAACCAGAAGGGTTTACCACTCAACACTTTGCGTGTAATTAAATATTATTCATAATACATCGTTAGACTAAATGTTCGGAAGGAAAAAGAGGAGAACAAAAAAAAAGTAAAGGAAATACATACAATACGTGCATTAAACGATAACAGACCAATTTATGTGAAGGAATCAAAGGAATTTAGTTACAAATGTGATAAGTGAATGAATTTTTAAATTTAACTTTAAGTTCATTTAACGGAACAAACTTTCTGCAAAAAGACTTCGTCTTCCACTCATCTTTCTTTAAGCTCATTGATCGATCCCTTATTTTTAAAATTTCCGCCTTGCGCAAAATCAACACCCTAAAGAAATATCCTTTAGTTTTTTTTAAAACTCGGCCTAAAGCCTTTCTTTAATATGTAAACTGCAAAAATTAAAAAATGTTTGTTTTATGTTGAAAAAGAGAGATCCAGGTGAAGCGGTACCTTAAAACCTTAATTCATTGTAATGCGTCACGAATGTACCTGAATAATATTGATGCTGCTATTGCCACGACAGCATAGGGTCAAGTAAGTGTAGTCAGTCCTCAATCCGATATTAATGCTCTTTCTTTCTTTTGCTTCACAAAAAAAAAAAAAAATACGACAATGGATTGGAAAATTTATAAAGTTAACAAAAATCTAGAGAGTCCAGTGGCTTGAGGAATTACATCCCAGGACCACCACACACCATCGCACCACGTCGCTGTAAACATTTCAATATATGCTGCTGAGTGGCCGAGTAGACACAGGGTTCCGACTAAGAAATCAATCGCCGTGGGCAAAGTTTACAGTAAATTCGACAGCCTTGGACGCTAGGGCTTTAAGACTTTAGGGCTTTAAGGGCTTTATTCGAAATCTATTTCGTCGTCTTGAAAGTAATATTCAAATTCAAATAACATTTTTTGTTAATAGTTAGGCCCATTGAAGGAACTCATAATGCACTACACCGTGAAACTATTAAAACTATAACCTTGAACTATTAAAAAAAAACTTTTTGTGTCGTACGAAACCAAGACTGAACAGCACTGCACAGCTGAAACACTTATGTTGTGCCACAAATTGCTTTCAAACCAATCTTTTATTGTATTGGGATTTCGTATATCCGTCAAGTACTTTTTTTCCTTTTTTTTAATTGTTGAATATTTATGCGTACTAAAAGTCCGCCATGCCAAAGGACCCAATCGAATCTTCCTCCTTCTACTCTTGCCCTTCTGCAAATCAACAACAGAAGATTAGCTGTGTCGTGTAAAAAACGTTCAAGTTCTTCAAGTTTGAACCTTTTTCTTTTTTTCTTTTGTTTGTGGAAAGAAATGGATTAGGTCTGTATGTTTCACTTTCGACCCACAATCCAGTAACGTAATTTAAGTTTTTAATTTCAAAGTTTTAAGAATTATTGGTGATTTTGAATTATTTGATGATTTTTATTAGATTTTTAGTTTTTTAATTTATAGGTTATGTTTCACTAATTGGTGATGAAAATCTTTTTGTTGAATTGAGTAACATGCTGACAACATGAAAAATGTCACCCAATCGAATCACTTTTTTGTTGTTTCTTTTCTCAAGTGACATTTCTAGGGATACCAGGCTTCCTTTTACCTTTTTCTATCAAGGTTCTGAAGATGTGGGGAAATCTTTCAAATATTTATAAAATCTTTTCCAACTTCTGAAAAATGATTCGTTTATTTCGTCTGTCATAAGCTGGGGTCATCGAGAATTTCAAAAATCCATTTTTCAGCTTTGCTTACTATTCCTGCCTGTAATCAAATATCGGAATGCCAGATGTTAGTATAAAGAAATATTCAAATTTGACGACACAACTTCGTTACCTACCTATAATACTTGCAGATCAAAAAGTGTTATTGAGATGTTTAATTAACGCTCGAAACAAAAGTAACAGGTTAACGAAATTTCAATAAATAATGTTGAGCGCTGCTTTAGTATTTTCGCTGAGTTCGCCCAGACTTGATAATCTAGCCGGTTAACCTTATGCGCTTGTGACTGCGGTTATTAGATCATCGTTTTTTTACTATGTGCTCTTTTTCACTGCTCTTCCTTTTCTTTCTTTTTATTATTTGAACTATTATTACATTTTGTTTTTTATGAGTGGTCCCACATTACCTTTGTAACATGATATAGTATTTTCACGTATAATGAAATGATCTAAATTATTGACTGTAATTTGTTGGAGACTCTGCGCTGTAAACGTTTTTCTCATTTCGTTCATGGCGATCGTTGCTAATGCAACAAGACTTATATCGTAGAAATTTTTGTGCAATAAACAATAAAATCAAGCATTAACTGCAAGCCCTTTATTATAAGAATGGTAGAAAAACTTATCTGATGGCAAATCGTGTTGTTCAACGCCTCTCTTTTAATTCTTGTGAGTTTCTGCAATACTCAAGGAGCAGTGGCGGGCGTAGTAATACCAATAACAAAAACAAAAAAAAAAAAAAACCACACAAAGATACATACACATGTATTATTTTTAACATAGGCATCAGTTCTCTCTTTGGGCTAAATGAACGTCTAGTAAACATTATAAAAAGTTACCAAAGCGTTTTCAGTTCAACTGGTGTTGCTGGTGGTGGTGGCGTTAATGATGTTGGTACCGCGCAGGCGCACACGTTTTCTTTTAAAAATGTTTAACATCTTACTAAAGTAAAAAAATAAAAACAACTCCTTGAAGCAAGAAATTGAGGTGTATCCCGACAAAATTCGCTATTGTTTGCTTGTATTACAACTTATTCTGCCAATCGGTTCAAACAGTCAAACTGACAATCATGCAGTCAGTTTAATATCAAATATATATATATATATATATATTTATATATAAATGAATACATAAATACATTTACACACATATATATGTGTATATGGATAAGTGATCTGTTTGGCTCTTCGTCCGTCTTTGTCTTGTTACATTAAGCGCGATATCTCAATTTGGCATTTTATAGAAAGAAAAGCTACCACCACCTCTTTATTATTATTGCAACAAGCACTTCGCTTCAACTTCTCTCTTTGTGCATAGACAAGAAAACGTACAATTCCCAAAAGCCACAACAGCACATAAAGTGCAATTTTTTATAATAGCTTGATATCGTGTGTACGATTTATCTGTTTTTCTTTTTTCATTCTGCTAACTAAAAATAAATTTATGACAACCATCAATTAATAATTGCAAGCAACAGCGGTTGTTTGGCTTTTTAAATATCAGTGGCAATTACAGATAGAGTCAGGCCGTCCATTATTGCACGTTACATGAGTTTTGGCTAAATGCAAGACGCGATGCTCACAAAAACAAGAAAATAAGTAAGAAACCATGCGCACTTAATAAACTAAAAGCATATGTTTACTGTTGTAGAAATCATGACTTTAGGGGGTCTACGATGTGCATGGTGTTGCTTATGTATTTAGGAGTTTTTGTGCGATTTTTCTTGCTTGGTATATGAAAAAAACTCAAAACATACAGAATCGAAAAAATCGTAGGGCAAATATGCTCTTAGGAGCATGAGATCTAAAACGAACTGCTTTAAGTATTAAACATCTGTTTGTCACAATTTTATTGTTTGCGTTAATTGATGCGAAGTTCTCGTACCATTTTTCCATGCTCTTTGTTGTTGAAAAGCCAACGGCAGCCTCAGAACTATGTATACACAATAACAATGGAACTAAGTCCATCTCGAAAGAACAGCACATTTCAAAAAATTTCATTTAGTTGCTCCCTCTCCGTTGACTATCGCAAGAACGGACACGGCTTAGAGTCTCGTTCACACTACAACCACAAACTTTTTGTATGTACTTATTTTCACGAAAACAGGCAAATTTCAGCCACCACTTTTGTGGAATCGTCACATTCGCAAGAATGGTGATCGGAAACCAGAAGCTGGCACAAACATTCCTCGATCAATTAAGCATCCCATGGTTAATTAATGCATGTAATCTGTCCGCATCCACGCTCGGATGCCAGAAGAAACCGAAGCCGACAACCTCAAAAGAAACAGATTCCTGTATGTGTTTAACGTCTGCACCTGACATGAAGTCTTAACCAGACGGGTTGCCTACAACCATTGGCAATCGAGAGGTAAGTTGATTGACGACCCCTCAGGGAGAGAGACAGTCCCCATTGAAGGGGGCCTCTCTACCCTGAAGTGCCGCAATAGAAAAGGGGTGTGGGCTAAATTCTCGTTTAGTGGCCTACGTCGAGCCTTGTCTAACCACCTCTTAAATAGCTCCCCGCGAGACTTTAGGGTAACCACAGCCACCACGAATACTCCCCGAAGGGCCTTATCCAGCAGTCAGGCAAGAAGGCATTCGTCCGGCATTCCGATGGGTTGTGTGCATCTTCCTGCCGGAGCAATCCTACTTTGGGCGACCTGACCCACGTGGACACCCTTTAACTTCTTGGCTTATCGTTCAAACCAGAACTTATAGCAAGCTATACAGCCTTGGGTGATCTCAAAAGAAACAGCAAGTTTTTCATGCCCTCATCTAGAACTTGCTTCCGATACGTCTGCTGTTATGCCCACAATAAAATTTTATTTCCTATTTAACGAAAATTTATTTCAAATAAATGGTATGGCCATGACTGCCATGGGTAGCCGAGTAGATAAGAATCGCGACTACCAAGTCCGTATTTGCGGGCTCAACTCTTAATGCGATAGAGTCTACTTTGGTCACAGCTATAGTCAGAACTTAGTCGGTAGAGCACTGATCGATTGGACCCACCCACTAAGCTGCGGCCACCACCCCCTATATCTTTCTTTCCTTCGCACCCCTCACTTTTCTCTAATCATGATAGCTGCAGTTCTTTCTGCATTTAGTTAAAGTAACATTTACTTTTGAAAGACTTTTGACAATAATTAAGACTTTAAAAACGCTTAGAGGGTGTTTAATAAGCCATTTATTTACTTTTCACATATATTTGCTTGAAAACAATCGAATGTCGAAGTGTTCGACAACAAACCAAATTGAACAAATGTTTATTTCCATATTCTTAGCTGCAAGCGATTTAAAAAAAAAAAACACATTTTTTTTCTTTTTAACACTTAAGATTTAATATCAGGTGAACAGTAATGCGCACACAATCATACCCAGAAACCATGAAAAAAAAAGATAAAATTTAAATATACAACGGCTTGGTTATAAGGTTATCGGAAAACTTATTAACGATATTTCATTGTTATGAAAGCTTTCAAGAGGTAAAAAAACTCACAATCAAAACATTATTTAGAAAAATTGTGGAAAAAATTACATAAAAATATTTATGAGCGACCATTATTTCATGTCAGAGATATCAAATTATCCAAAGGAAAAATAGATGAGCATTACTCATAATTAGATGAATTTTGATAGATTATAACGGTCACGATTTCTTGGAATTATTTTTTTTCTTTTACTATTCAAAATAAAATTAATGACTTTATTGTTGTTGCGCTGCAACAGCTTTTGATCATGGAAAACGATTATAGTGTTTATGTGTATAACTTGCAATTACAATCTTGTATTGATTACGTTACTAAAGTTGACGACTTAATAAAGAACTACGAGAACTGGCTGAGTTCAATTTAAAAGGCATTGCAGGAGAAAAACATATTCTTATACATGGTCTATATCTGTCAAATCGGACGCAATGTTACGCACAAATTATGCGTGAACTTAATTTGTTTGCTTTTTATGGCCATGTAGGCAGGCGGACCTTGCCCTTTTTCCTCCTTGATCCGTAAAATACAACAAAAAAGGTATACAAAAACATTATCTTTTTTTTAACTTCTGGCTACATTTAGGGTACGGACAACATTACATTTTACTAAGACCTCGAATACATCTAAGTGTGTTTCTTTCTTCGTTGTCTGTTTTGTCTTTACGTCTCTGCTGCTTCTTCCTTTTCATTCATTATGTTCGTCCTTATGCAACTAAAGTTGGAAATGCGTAGTGCAAATATCGTGGTCCATCTAACTGAGTCGCCCTTTTCGGAGAATTAATGCTATTTTTCGTCCATCCGATAGTTTTACTTACATAGACTTTTTATAGCCTCATTTTTGCCCTTTTAGATGTCAACTTATAAAAATTTACATTTAATTATTGAACCCTCTTTCAGCTCGGTTTTTTAGTAATATCTAATATGCTCTCCCACCATATGACCTGTGAAATGATCGAGTTATCTCAAACAAAGTTCGTTGAGGCCTTAAACCCAGCTTAATAAGTCAGCTGTTAGATTCCAATGATACAACGTCATTAAGTCTTAGAGCGTCCAAGAAACTAACAAAACTGGCCTAGGGCGAGGCCAACTTTGAAATTGGTGTTTGGAGAACTTATTATATATATTGTATTGACCAAATAGAGATCGTTCAGAGATTCTTTTTATGCCTTGATTTCAAGAACTAGATAGTTGTCGGCAAGGAAGAGTTGAAGGCTTACTATTGATAACGTAACGATGGTTGTTTCTCCTGAAATCTGAAGGAAGCATCAGAATAACTCTTTTCCTATGGTACACAGTGGAGTGTGTATTGTGTTTATGATGCCTTCTCAAGTGTTTTTCATCGGAAAATGATAGTAAGCTGAGTGGCCTTCCGGTACGTATAAAAAACCCAATGAGTTGCATAGGCTCATATAGCAATAGATCACGCAAAACTATGTAGGACTATTATAGAATGGTGAAAATATTAGCTGCCCACGGGGACCAGGTCGTGCGCTTTCCATCAAAAAACCTCGAGAATAGTTCTTACCTGAATGTTGGGTACAACTCTACGCCAGGGGTATCGTGCCGTTTGTGGTTACGCCGAAGTTTCGTGGGGACGTTAAACAATGAGATTTTAGATAAGCTTCGATGTTGACCTGCGTTACGCCGATAGTGCTTCATACCCATTTCTTTTGCATTTCTGGTACTTTAGCAATGGAGGTTGTTTTACTCCTTGGGGATCGCAGGTGATTGCTTAACCAAATAACCCGTTGTGAGTTTGGGCGTCGCAAGATGAGGTTTTCATGACAGATACTGCCCTTAATCTAAACAGAAATCTGTTCTGATTTATTTTTTGGCAAATTAGCTTAACAAGAATAAATGTAACCCATCCCTTATATGTTTATTTTTTGTTTTGATTTACTTATACCTTGTGTGATATTTTAATGCATTAAGAGCTTCTTTTTCTCAAATTTAATATCATAAATTCTCTAAAGAGTTTTGTACTGTTTCTGGGCTAAATTCTTGTAGAGCTTGTGGTTTGGCAAGACCATTATGCGTTCTGTAAAATTCCACAATTTTTACACAACAACAATCAGCCATTGCGAGGCCGCCATCTGAGGATACTAAATAGAGAAATAATATTTATGCTTGCATTTCAATAAATTTTCTCTACCCATAGATTTATAGTGAGTTTTGTATCCAAAACTATATTTTATGCACGTTGAATAGTTGGTATTATGTACATGCACAGGCCTATGCATATACAGATCAGTAGCCTTTTACATTTGGCTAAATTGTTTATGACCTCACGTATTTCATAGTTACGAGCAAGTGTACGTGTAAGTGCATATTGAAAAAGTATTCATTGTATATTAACGCAAGCATGTACAAGCCCCATGTACACTATAGGGCATAGTTTAGGGGTACAATTGCATGTAATACTTCAACAAGAAGAGTATTTCATTTTCACTTGGTATATGTATATATATATATATATGTTTATATATAACACACAATAAAACGCCATATGTGTCCACCATCACTACCATATTGAGCTGGCAGTATATTTTCCGAGAATTTCTGCACTTTATTAATGTGGTTTATTTGCATATTGTTGTGGGTAAGTAGGTGTTTGTCAGTAAGTGAGTGTAGTGTAAGCAAAAGTTGAATGCTAACCTATCTCCCTCCATCCCTTGCTCGCCCCCTCCCTCGACTTAATCGCAAAGCTTGAGTACAGTCTGTTCTGCTTACGTAGTTGGCCAAACTAGTAAATTCAATCCATTGCGAACTGCTGTTTTATATGGAAATAAATATTTAACCGTAATATTCCTCTGCTGTTGCTATTATTCTTCTGTTGAATGCAATTTGTTACTTGCTTACAAAAGGATAATAAACCATTTAGTCTCTATCTCCCTTTTTTCTTTTTTCTTTCTCTCTCTCTCTCTCTATCTCTTTTTCTCTCTTTTTCTATGCAGCAAACACACTTTCTTGCATACAACATGTAACGCATACATATATATATATATGTATATATATATATATATATATATATATATTTGTATATATATATATATGAGTATAGAATGAATGCATGCGTACGAACATGAGCTCGGTTTGTTGTATTCTATAAATAATGGCTTAACAAATTCATAAATAATATTTAACTATAAATTTTACAATATTTATGTCTATAACAACATTAAAGTCATTTGTGTGATAATTTATTACGCTTGTGTTGAGAGAAAGGAATACACACATGAACTCAAAATATCTACAACTAAATATTATATAATAAAAATTGTTACCATATAATATTAGCTTAACAATACCCGATTCAGTGGTTATGGTAACAATGTTAAGAGCACCCGTTGTTGTGGTCTATATCTAAATAGTCCGACAAGCGTTGATATAGTCGTTTATAGGTACGTCAAGATATATTTTGATATGCGAAAGAACACATTGGTTTGGGTTTAAACATCGCACAAAATAGAATCGTATGTTTACTCATTCAGTCGAAAGAAATGTAACCTAGAGTGTAATCTAACTGGTAATCTAATCTGGTAGTAGATTACGCCACTTGGTCGTCATTACGTTGAAGGAGACACCTCCTGCTTATTATTATCGAAAGAGTAGATTGTTGTTTACAGAGAAACGTAGGCTCATCCCAGAAAGTCGACTGCTTTACGAAAAAAAATGAAGGTCAACGTGCCTAAGCGCTCTTCACGGAACTTTCTCGCCTCGACAGCTATATTCAATGCTGCAGCTGCAGCTGATTTACCGTTGTCCAAAGCTACAATAACCGATGATTATTAATATGTAAACATTGAAAGTTATAAGGTGGTATAAGGCAAGTACCATATAATTTTAGGGAACTTACAAGCACGTCATAAAATCTATTCGGTGCTTAGGCAATACTAACGAAAAATTCTAACTTAAGCCGAAATTTAAGTAAATTTGTTAAAAAAAGGAGATAACTTTTTATGTGTTCTGTTAGACCCGAGGCTACAACCTCTTGAGGGTTTGTTGTCGCAAAATACACGACCCAATGAACAGTAAGTCAAAAATTGTGTGAAGAATAAGAGGTTGATCCTGATCATTCAATAAATTATAAGTCCGTACATGTGGAAACTTAAGTTGATGATTATCCTTAATTAACACTAGTGCACCCGGAAACAGCCCAGCTTCACCTTTTCTAAGAATAGTACCTTTAGTATAATTTATGATGATGAACAGGACCTAACCCGCAAGTTATAGCACTCACGTACCTCTGAAAGTATGAAACAAATCGTAATCGGTGCAACAACGCGACAGTTTGATTGAAACAAAGTGAAGCCTTCTAGTTCAAGTTGTAAGACTATTAATATTCACTTCATTAGGCAAAATTAGAAACGAAGTTATGAACTATTTGAACCACTTAGAATGTTTTGCAACAGTGTAAGTGGCATTTATTAATTAATGCATTACTCGCATTCTTTAAAGTCGAAACCTCCTCACCTTAGTCGCTGCAGCTTGACTATGTCGTACATATACTGTTTTAATGGCATACTCTCAACTCTCAGCTTTGATGCGTACCTTATGGGTTTTGTTAGCCGTACGTTTTATTTATTTACTTTTTTTTTTTTAATTTGACAGTTTAAGTTTATAACTTTGCGTTTCTCATTACTGCTTAATTGCAATTGTAGTTGAGCTTATTGTACCACATATATATGCAATAAATAAACAGAAAATAAATTATATAAAAAAAGTCCTCCTGAAATAAGTTTCCAAGCGAATCAAAAGGTAGAGATGAACTTTCGTCCTAGTTAGTCTTGAGCAAATGGTAACTTCAACCGAGTGAGTTGAATAGAAAAATAAATGGTAAATAAAGCATAAATAAGAAAGTCGAACGACTTTCGCCATAGGTGAAAGTTCACTTTTTTAACTGCAATAAAGAAAAAAAATTTTCCCTTCAATGAATTTGCAGCATTTTTTTGAGTGGACATATAAGCAGTCCTTGCTGGCTTACTCTAGTTAATCTCTACAAACAGAAAATAAATAAAATAAAACACAAATATTGATTTCTTTTATTGATCTCTATAATGATATCAACGACGTTTTCTAAATGCCCTAACTTTTCACGTATAGTCGTATAAAATAACTGAGATAAAGTTTGTCTTTCACATTTTACTCCCTTCAACTAAGAGGTTGTTTAAGAAAAAAAATTCCTTTTTATAAATTATTTCATAGATGGTCAAGAACCATAGGCCGCATCATGGCGATCATCAACTGAAGTTGTCCTATGCAGATTTGTTGACCTATGCACATTCAAGCTATCATACACAAGCGATGGTAAGTTCGCGCATGGTTTTAATTTTTAGAAATGAAACAAAAACGAACTTCGCTGTCTACACAAATTTTCTAACAAGGGTAAGCAAAGCGTAAGCGAACTCTTTAAATTATTTTCAAAAGTTTTGACCTCTCAGCTACTGCTTAGCAATAGATGAGGGAATCAGAAAAACCGTGCAGTCGCGAAGGTCAAGTAAAAAATATTGATTTGTAATGGTCTTCTAGTCGAGACGAGACACCAATTCAAGTGCTCAATAAACAGCACATTCTTTGTTTAACGCATTTGTCTGTAAACCGCTCTATTCGCAATAAATATAAAGACATAGTGATGTAAAAGTTTCCTGATCGCACAAAGAAATGAAAATATCATCGAACGAAAATCTCAAAATATATTCACAAGTTTCTTAATCCGTTGTCCGAACATGTGGTCATTTCGTTCATAAAACCATAACTGCCTACTGCCCCAGATAGGTTCCTTATGCAGTTTCTGACAATCTGATTAATTTGCATGATCTGTCGTATATGTTATAGTGGAACGAATAGTTTAAGTAAATGTTCTTCCTGTGCAGGGAGTAAGTGGAGACAGTAGAAGGGTATATCCAACAAACAAAAGGATTTGAGATAACCTCATGTTTTTTTACACCGATCGATGCGGAATCTTAATTTGTGAATCGATGTAAGCTTGTTTGTCCCTCCGTCTGTTTGGCCATATGTTCGTTTGCCTGACTCTTCAAACTACAAGTCACAATTTTTGAAATATTTTGAGGAAATTTGGTACACCGAGATGTTTTGGCCCGAGGACGGATGCTATTGCAAATGGCCTATAAGCGTAGTGATGTAGGTTGTTCCGTCCGACTATAGTGCTTTTACTTGTATTTTACGTGCAATAGATTGTTCACTTTTTATGAAAATGCTGCAAAGTTTGGTAACGTATCCGTTGGCAAACTTAATTTATAAGAACTTAAGACTCACGTGTTTAGTTTCAATTTTCTTTCTATGACTAGACATATGGAAAATGCAACTGGAAGAGTTGTTATACTATAAACGGGAGTTTATATACTATAAACGGGATGTGACGTTAATGTTTATCAAGGCTGTTTAAATATAAAGTCGATCCGTTTGCAAGGCTCACCCATACCCACCTGCAAGAAAACTGGAGCGCATTCAAACTTCGACCTAAGACCAGTGTGGCTTTTAAGTATTTATTAAAAAAAAAAAAAAAAAATGAATAAAAAAATCCCCAATTTTCAAAACAGCAAATCGCTACAACAATAGCTTAAACAATAATAACAATAAATAAACTGTAGCTACTAGAGTTTATAATAACTTCAATATACTCGTTGTTGTGTTCATTATCACACGTTTTGGTGCGAGAAAAAAAATGCGTTTTTGTCCACTTATGTGTATTTCTATTCGACTGTTTTATCTCAATAAGATAAATAAATTTTAAAATATAAATATATTTTCGTATAAGAAGTGATTTATATTCATTTGGTTTCTTTTAATGTTTAAATAATAAATATTACAATATTTGTCTGCGAATTATTTAAAATTTATGACTTATAATAATACATATTACAAATATTTTATATTTAGATAATTGTGAAAACAAAATTATGTACCGGACAAAAACGCGATACTGGTTTTAATGGCATTTAGTTATGAGACTTTTAAGCATTTCATACTTGTGTACATGTAGTATAATACGCATATAATATAAATACGCATGTAATTTAAGTGACAAGCATTACCAGCTAGTGGCTCTACATATTTTAGAAAATGTTGGAAAAATTCTTGCATTCTTGCACTGGCCTATAGTAAGTCCTGAACGACCTTTCTCTCTCCCAAAGTGTACTTGCATTCAGATTTCTGTCAGACTTCATTGAAATTCGATTTTATCTCGCAATAACCATCCAAACGAGTAGAAATTCTTTCTCAAGTTTTAATTCAACATACACGTCTACGTGCAATGAATCCTAGACATAACCAGTCATTGGATCAATACAGACGCTCTGTGCCTTTTTCGTTTGCAGATCATCTTAGCATTAATGCTGCCGTTAAAATATCAGTCTGTGCTTAATGAACGTTGAATCCCTTCGAACGTTCCTTTTTATTTTTCAAAAACGGATGGTCAATAATTCTTGTAGAAAAACCTGCTAAGACAGTTACAATCGATTTTGTTCGATGGAGAGATGCGCTCTTTTCCAAAAATATCTTTGAGTTGCTTTTATCATATTTAAAGCAGAAGTTATTTATCCTGTCCTAGCTCGTTCATACTTGGGTGGGCATTAGTTTTTATACTCATGACCGAAGCGTACCCATTTCGCCAAAATGTTTGCAATATACTCAGAAGCAAGCTTCACAGTTGCCTTAAAGTATACATATTCGCTTTGTTGTTCTGCAAGTCGGCAAATCTACAACAGATGACTTCCTTGTGTTGAGTGAAATATGTACATTCTTACAATTCTGAATCGATCGAAGCACCTCCGTGTGCTGGTTAGGTATTCTTCTGGTTGCAAACGTTACGGTATTAACTTTAAACTTGCTTGCAACATGGGAAGATGTCGCACGAAGGTATCTACCCTTAAAAACGGGCCATACCGGTCAAGGGATTGCCACACAGCGCAACCTAAGTTGAGAAGAAGTCTTTCACATATAATCTATGGATGGCCCTACAACATGTGCATGAAAATTAAAAAATTTTTGTTCTTCACTCAATGAGTGTGAAGGTGCCATTTTTTTAGTTTTTCTTAAGATGTGAGGGTAGATGCTACCATTTCTATGCATTTACAAGATGCCTGGTGCAAAGTAGATTTGTGTGCCTTGTTGTATAAACGAACGCCAAAAATTGCTTTCAGTTTTCCAAACGGTTTTCAACAGACATCTTCGACAAATTTTTTAAGCCAATCCTACCAAGGGCGTCACTAAGCGCGTTGTTATGAAACTGCAGTTGTTCTCGCTTCCATTTTATTTTTAAATCCCCTTTAAAAAGTGTATGCTAATGCCTTTCGTAGAAATATTCGAATAGAGGATCCGTACATTCAAAATAGTTATATTCCTTAAAGCATCCCTTTATAGGGTCACTTTGTAAGCAATTAATTAAATTCCATATAAAATGCATAACACGTTTAATTTTATAACAGAATTGTTGCTGTCGTTGTCGCGATATTGTAGTTAATCATATAAAAGCGCATGTACATGAGGAGGTCTATTAACACAATAAGACAAACCTGCCGTTTTTAAAAGCTAATTGTTCACTGGAGTGAAGCTAAATCGTCGTACAAACATAAATTAAAAACGAAATCATGCTTTATGCTATAAAAAATGTAAAAAAAGAAAATAAAATATTGTTAGTATTTACCATAAAATGGGAGAAAAATTACAATTTACAAGCCATGTTGTTAAAAATTTGACATAACTGGGGTCTTAGGACTTACGACCCTAAAACCTATGAGAAAGATTTAAATTCGTTGTCATGCTCAAGATATATCACCACCTAAATCCCATATAAGATAAGCAATTAAAAAAGATGTCATAGATATATGTATAGGAAGAATTTGGGCGACCCCTGAACATGGAAGTGAAGCTAGATTTTGCCGATTACCTGCAGCATTCTTTGAGACATCGGAAAGCTGGAATTGTTGTATACTTTTTTATAATCTATTTAGTCTCTTACATATATGCGAGGTGGCATAAAGGTGGGATTTTGGCGGTGGTGTGGGCACAGCCTCTGATATATTTTAATGCTTTTTAACACTCATTAAAAGTTTGCAGGAGTCTCCCGTGCTTAGATGTTTCTAAAAGTCAATTTCAACATTACCATCTTTCAGCGAATTTGCTGTAGGCGTTCGCAACAACGTAGTTCTTCGCTTTGCAGTGAACTTGAA
The DNA here is from genome assembly GCA_000688715.1 of Glossina pallidipes. Lineage (NCBI taxonomy): Eukaryota > Metazoa > Arthropoda > Insecta > Diptera > Glossinidae > Glossina > Glossina pallidipes. The sequence goes on from KK499795.1 coordinate 1,916,480, forward strand.
AGGTTCGCTTTATTTGTGCATGTTTTCTGCAATTCTTTAAATATATTATTTATTTTACTGGTGTTTTGTTACTTCGCGGTAGGCCGTAACTTAAGCAGGACATTTTTAGCACGGACACAATCGCCGAAAAATGCAGGCTACGCTCAGTTCGGTGAATGTTTTAAGGGCTTCAATTACATTGGCGCATAAGTTGCCCTGGAAATATTCCGGAAAAAAGAAATCTGAAAAGTGAAATGCATTTAACCGAACAACAGTCGAACCTAAAATCTTTCCCAATAAAACTGCAGCTGTTCTCTTCTTCTGCGTTACTAAGCAGTCAACATGAGCGTACGTAATGTGCAAGCCTAGCAAACAATTCATTAAAATCGAACCGGCTTTGAAAAAAAACAAAGTTTATCAAATTTCAAATCGAAAAGATAAAGCGCTTGACTCTTAAGCTATTTAGACGTAAATGTTGTTTGTGTAAAATATTATAAACTTGGTGTGTCTCGTTTTTAGCCAAATGTCTTGAATGGTAACAATGGTTCGCATCGTTCAGGTGGTCTTAAAAGAGAATTTTAAAAGATCAAGTAGCTCTTAAGATCAGCATCTTCATTAATAGGAACGATGTCAAATCGTGACATACCGACAAAACTGACAATGCTGTAAACACGTGATAAAACTGTAGAAGAACAGAAAAAAAAAAAACATTTTATTCAGTCTCCAACCTGTAGAAGGAAATCAAAAACAGCACACATGCGAAGGCATTAATTTAAATGTCAAACAGGGATACGAGAGAAAACGACAAGAAAAGGGAAATGAAGGAGGAGGTTGCAACAAACATGAAAAGTAGCACTCGGTTCAAAATAACAAGTAGCTGCACCAGTGCCGTCAGCGCATACACAGCAACAACGCACGTTTACTACTTTCAGACAGAGTAAAGTGATTTTTCAAAGTGGGAGACCTCCGCTGAGGCAGTTGTTGATAATTATTAATCGTCAGACAAAAAAAAAACAAAAAAAAAAAGAAAAAGGAAAAAAGATATTAAGCCGAAGAACAAGATTTCAAAATACATATGATTTTATGCTTCTCTTAATGTGCTTGATGTGGAGCTTATCTCTTTTCTTCCCTTTTTTTTTCTTTTTCTTTTGCTAATGTCTGCATGCTAATGTCACATAACATGCTGTGTCAAATTGTCTTGCCATGTTTCTAAATAGATAGGCGGGCAGGAGAGTGAGTCAATTAGACAAAAGTGCCACTGCTGAGCCGAAAATTATTGCGTTAATATTTTTGCTTTTTTTATTGACTTATTTACGAGCAATCGGATTGGATCCCACAAAGTCTCTTGCATTGGCTGAAAGTTACTTGCTTACAGTTTAGGAATATCCGCATCTGGCGACAGTCAAAACCCTATTCAAAAGCCATACTTGCTTTTCTTAATAAAACATTTGCAACCACAGGTGAATTTATTTACTGGGTACGCTATTAATTATTCATGATCGCCATCATCGTTTTCATTATTTTTATGATGATGATTAATATTAATTGGTATTGGCAGGCACATCATGATCTACTGGCATTGATCCGATAGAATGAAACAATCGACACAAGATAATATATATATGTAACAACAGTCTATTTTTATCATATCTCCACTATGAATAAATTTTATTTATTGTGTACTTTGTACACCCAGAGGTGGCGTTTGTAGATAGCCCTCGGTCTTACCTCTCTACATCAGTCCTTATTATAAACAACTTTTACGCATGAAGTTTCAACGCAGCATGCAACGTGCGGATGTGCATGTGCATAACTATTTACTTGCTGGCCATACGGGCTGTTGGCATTGACTGTCGACCACATTAATCGGACTGCGGGAGATATTCATCTCTTTTCTTATAATATGATGATGCGGCAGGTGAAATTTTTTCAAAAATTAAAATTCTATGCACACATGTATGCATACACATAAACGAATTGAAATAAGTTTGTCGGGAATGTGAATGCGTGTTCAATTTCTGACAACTAAGATCCAAGAGAGCCAGAGGCTCGCTTAGATCGATTAAAAGAGTTTCGCTTTTCGTTTATACCTAAAAATTAAGCGATAAACGGTGAGATATCGGTATATATTATCGATAAGTTGTTCTTCTTTGTGTTTTCTTTTTTTTTCTACTATTTTTACATAAGTATCAGCTCATGTTTATATAAAGAAAATCCAAAAATAAACTCTCGTTCATTTCTAATGCTAAAGAGCTCCGATAAACATATTTGGACAGATAATGTAAAGTTAGTTCATAACACATAAATCAATGCAAGATGAAAACTTGTAGAAGACGGAAGAATAAGTGAACGTACGGTGGAGAAAATTATAATTTTTTAAAGGCAAAAGCAAAAAAAAATTTCTAGTGAAATTAACAAACAACAAGTCAAGATATTATAGTGGGCGGCGATCCAGTATTAAATATTCTGCGCCACCTCGCTCAAGGCGGTCACTCTCAGAGCGATATTTCAGAATACCACATTGTATGGGAACTGTTCGAGAAAGTGGGCCAACACGAACCGTTTTCAGTGGCGGTGACCCAGGAAGGAAAATACGTCGATGTAGTAAATTTCATCAAATCT